>MU225820.1:3625816-3658848 GCA_018584345.1 Thuja plicata | reverse complement strand
GTTGATGACATTATCTTTGGAGGTAATGACAAACTTAGTGCAGAATTTGCCAAAGAAATGAAAAGTAAATTTGAAATGAGCATGATTGGACCTATCAAATACTTTCTTGGATTAAATGTAAAACAAACAGACAAAGGCATATTCATAAATCAGTCTAAGTATGTGAATGAGATATTGAAGACTTTCAAAATGGAAGATTGCAAACCATTAAGCACCCCCATGATAACAGGAAGAAAGCTTTCTAAAGATGATGATTTTACAACAGTTGAGAAGACCCTATACAAGTCTATGATTAGAAAAGTCATATATCTTACTCAATCTAGACCTGATATTTCTAATTCAGTTGGCATTGTTGGAAGATTTGAAGTTGAACCCAAGAAAAATACCTAATGGAAATAAAAAGAATATTCAGATACTTAAAAGGGACTATTGACTATGGTTTATGGTATCCTAACTCATAGAATATAAAACTTCATGTGTACACAGATGCAGATTGGGAAGGTTGTGATGATGACAGAAAGAGTACATCAGGAGGAACAGTATATATTGGAGATAGATTGGTCACTTGGACAAGTAAAAATCATAATTTTATCTCTCGGTCAATAGTAGAAGCTGAGTATGTTGCAGCAGCATTAAAATTTTCAACAATGGTTTGGATCAAATAGATGATTAGAGACTTTGGTATTCAAATTGATTATCCTATTGTTATTCACTATGACAACACTAGTACTATCAATATGTCAAAGAACCCTATGATGCATGCAAAGAAAAAACAAATTGAGATCAAATACCATTTTCTAAGAGAAAAATTTGCAGACAGAGAAGTAAAGTTGGATTATGTGAGCACTAAGGAACAATTATCAGATATTTTTACAAATCCGTTATCAAAAGATACTTTTAGTATCTCAGGGAGAAGTTGGGAGTGATTCCCTTTCCTGAGTCTGATTAGAACTTGCAGCAAGAACATCAGTCCTTGGTGACTAATGAATGGTTGACTACTCTACTTCTGGAGTAGTACCTATGCTTAGTGGTGTTTAACACCATTTGTCATTGATGTCAAAGGGGGAGTATTAGTAAGGGGGAGCATATACTCTAGGGGAGTATACAGAGCAATAGCAATGAAGAGGAACTTTTGATGAGGATATTGAGAAGATTGTAAAAATAAGGAAGACACTTTGAGTTGATGATATCATATGTTTCCATCAATGTCAAAGGGGGAGATTGTTGGAGATTTGCTTCTATGCAAATAATTGATTGTATGCTTGTCATTGATGACAACATATAATATACAGCAGTGTTCTATATGAAACTATCAGTATAGATGTTTTGGAGCTATGCGTGTTCATTTCCATGGTGTATACATGTTCTAGATGCTATGTGCATTCACGCTGAGTCAGATATGAATTTTCAATTGAGTTATGTTAATCAGTTATGACAGTTACAGAGATTGAAGACTATCTGTGAAGATATGATGTAATTACATTATTTCTTGAGTTGTGCCTATCTTGGGGATATGCATGTTTGTATTCATGTTTATTTATGAGTTAAAGATAATTATCTCTAGGCACCAAACATGTTCTATCAGAATCTTGAAGTTGGAGTTAATTTGGTGGAGCCAACTTTGTAAAGCGTTGCGTCTATTCAGTATGAGTTGCGTGTTTCTAATCAGGTTGCGTGGATTATGTGGCCAACTAAAGAAGTATTGAAGGGACTCCTAGAGCTAAAAAATATCACATCCTTTGGAGAAGATACTTATAGTAGTTCATTTGATGAACGCCAAGTGTGAATGAGAGAATAAAGATAGAAGAAGTGCAGGACAAAATGTCAGTTGTTTTGGGACAATAGAGACATTTCATTCATCAAGAAAATATTTATGTGAAGAAGAAGTGGAAGTATACAACACACTAGAATTGATCAAGACAGCAAGTCTACTCAAATAGTTCATCTATCAGATATAGTGTATATCTATTTTACTGAAGGTTGTAGCCTTCATCATTTTAGCAGTGAGCTTTTGGACAGTGAGTCCTCACCCCTAACAGGGTTACTTGTAAAAGACTCCTAACAGGGTCCAACCTTTAACCAGGTATCTGTACTTATTGCATTGTAAAGAAAAACTCCTTACAGGGTTGCAAGATCTCTTAACAGGGATAATTATACTCAAGTACAGTTCTTTGTGGGTGCTAATTCTCACCATAGTTTTTACCTATTTGGTTTCCCCGTAACCAAAATTGTTGTGTTCTCTATTGTGTTATCTAAATGTGCATTTGCTTTATGTTAATTGATATCTAAGCAAAGAAAATAAATTGAAGTAGTTGATAACTGATTCACCCCCCCCCCTCTCAGTTATCCTTTGGGACTATTCTAACAAAAGATCAATTTGAAACCTTAGATCATTGTAAAAGTGGCTATGTTAAATTTGGAAATGATACACCATGTCATGTTAAAGGGAAAGGATAAATTCAATTGACTGAAAAAATCAGATGTGATGATGTATATTGGGTTGATGATCTTAAGTGCAACCTATTGAGTTTTTCACAGCTGAATACTTCTAGTTACAGAGTTGAATTCCATCACAGGAAAGAAAAGATCTATGATGCCAATGGAGAATTAGTTGGAGGTGGTGAGGAAACAAAAGGTAATCTATTTTATCTAGATTTAGTTGATGAGACATGCTTGTTTGTATAATATAATGATGTTTGGTTATGGCATAAAAGTTTGTGTCATGTAAACCTTGATAACTTGGTAAGCATAAGAAAATTGAAAAAGGTTAGAGGGATGCCTAAGTTAAAGAAACTTGAAAATGCAATGTGCAAGCAATGTCAATTAGGAAAGATGACTAAGTCTATTTTTAAAAGAAAAACTCATACATTAGAGAATATTCTAGAACTGGTTCATACTGACCTTTGTGGACCTATTGGTGAGAAAAGTTACTGTGGAGACAAATATTTTATCTTATTTGTTGATGATTACTCTAGAACGATGACTGTTATGTTTCTTAAGGAAAAATTTGATGCATTCTAGTTGTTTAAGTGGTACTTGGAAAAAGTTGAAAAGGAGATAGGTAAAAGTCTAAAATGTCTGAGATCTGACAGAGGAGGCGAGTTTATTTCTAATGAGTTTAACAAGTTTTGCAATGACAGAGGAATAAAAAGATAGATGTCCACGCCTAGGACTCCACCACAGAATGATATAGCTGAAAGAACAAATAGATCTATCATGGATTGTGCCAGAACACTAATGATGGAGAAAAATGTTGCATAGAAATATTGGAGAGAAGCTGCAAGTATAGAAGTTTATACCCTAAATAGAGTACAAGTAAAGAAAGGTACAAACACTACACCTTATGAGCTATGGTATGGATATGCACCTAGTGTAAGATACTTTAAAGTTTTTGGAAGTAGATGTTTCATACTGAAGGATAAAAGAAATGGAAAACTTGATGCTAAAGGTAAGGAAAGCATATTTCTTGGATATTCAACTAACAGTAAGGCATATAAGTGTTTTAATTCTAACACTAACAAAATTGTGGAGGGTGAAAATGTTAGAATTGATGAATATGCAAAAATAAATAAAGAAGAAAGCATGACTGAGCCTGAGAGTTACAAATCATTCACCTATCATGATGAGGTAGATTCTAACGAATTACCTGAAACTAAAACTGAAGTTGCCAAGCAACAGTTTGCACATGCTGAGTCACAGAACAAAATTCTTGAGCAATAGGAGATGACTTCCAAGCTATCTGATGGAGATGCTGAGTCACAGTTTCAACCTGAATTAAACATGAATGAAAAATCTGAAGCACAAAAAGAACCTACTTTGGAAAAGTATGTTAGAAGGCACCATAAACCTGATCAAATCATAGGAGAAAAAGATTCTGCAGTCATGACAAGAGGCAAATTGAGAGAAGATACATGCTTGTTATGTGATTTTGAGCGTAAAATAGTAAAAGATGCTTTAGACAATGAAGACTAGATTCAAGCCATGAACGAAGAAATTGAACAGATTGAAAAGAACAATACTTGGACACTTGTACCTAGGCCGAATGATAAAAATGTAATTGGTACTAAGTGGGTATTCAGAAACAAGCTGAATGAACATGGACAGGTAACAAGAAACAAAGCTAGATTAGTATGCAAGGGTTATGCACAAGAGGAAGGAATTGACTATGGAGAAACATTCACCCCAGTTGCAAGATTGGAAGGTGTTAGAACCGTACTTGCATATGCAGCCTATAAAGGATTTAAAGTCTATCAAATGGATGTGAAGTCAGCATTTCTAAATGGAATATTAGAAGAAGAAGTCTACATTGAACAAGCTGATGGATTTATAGACCCAAGAAAAAGGAATATGTTTTGCAAGCTACACAAAGCACTATATGGATTGAAGCAAGCACCCAGAGCATGGTATGAAAGATTGCACAACTATCTGATGAAGATTGGATTTGCAAGAACAAATGACAACAAAAATCTGTATTTGAAGCCAGAGCAAAGTAAAGGTAATTTATTAGCTGAAATTTTTGTTTATGACATTATCTTTTGTGGACAAGATATGTTATGCCAAGCATTTGCAAAGGAGATGCAAACTAAATTTGAGATGTCTATGTTTGGTGAGATAAAAAAATTTGTTGGCTTACAAATATATCAGATGAAGAATGGTGTCTATATTACTCAATCAAAATATGTCAAATAGATACTAAAAAATTTTGGAATGGAAGATTCAAAACCAGTGAGTGCACCCATGGCTACTAGACAGAAGTTAACCAAAAATGATGAGACAAAAGAAGTAAATCAAATAATGTACAGATCATTGATTGGAAAGCTACAATATGTTGTACACAATAGACCTGATATTGCATTAGCTATTGGTATTGTTGCTATATTTTATACCAATCCCAAAGAAACTCATATGATGGTAGTAAAAAGGATTCTGAGATGTTTGAAAGGAAAAAATGACTATGGTCTATATTATAAAAGGAATGAGAAGTTTGAACTCAAAGTCTATACTGATTCTGATTGGGCTAGAAATGTAGATGACAGAAAAAGAACCACAGGAGGAGCATATCTTTTGGGAAAAAGGTTAGTCTCTTGGACAAGCAAGAAATAGAACTACGCCTCACAATCTACAGCTAAAGCTGAGTATGTGGCAGCAACAGTTAATTGCTCTAATATTGTGTGGTTGAAGATACTACTGAAAGGTATGAAAGAAGAGATCACACAACCAGTTGTCAAATATTGTGATAACACAAGTGCCATTAATATTTCGAAGAACCCTGTAATGCACTCTAAGACAAAGCATATAGCTATCAAGTATCATTACTTGAGGGAGCTAGTTTAGAAGAAGGAAGTGAGACTAGAATACGTGAACACTAAGGAACAATTAGCAGACATATTTACAAAGGCACTACCCAAGGATGCTCATGAGTATTTGTGAGGGAAATTGGGGGTGATTCCCCTAACTGAAGCTAATTAGTTCAGAATGGTACTGTGGCATCAAATGTTATAATTCAACATATTTTTCACATTGATGCACATGCAGTCACACTTTAGGATGCTGCCTAAAGTTGTAAAAAGATAGACAAGGACAGTAAAATAATATAAGTCATAAGTAAGATGATAGGAACAACATGATACCAAGTTTAGAACAGAAGAATATGCATGATGAAGATGTCAACGTCTTTGGCATTGTTTTCAAAGAGGGAGAAGTTTACTGAAAGAGGGAGAATTATACTGAGAAAGATACAGAGAGAGTTTACTACTTAGAGAAAAAAGAGATTGATGAACAAAAATAGAAAGATATCAGTGTGATTACAGACACAGAAGGAGAAATGTTTTACAGATGAGAATCAAAATGAAGCTAAAGACAATAATAAAAATTTGTTCATACAAGGAACAAAGGCACTTTTTGGATTGTATGGTAACTATGTTTGCAATATTATTGTTTTATAGTTTTGTGTTGCCATCAATGCAAAAGAGGGAGATTGTTGGAAATATTGTTTGGAAAGCTACAATGGAAAAAATTATTGTTTTGTCATTGATGTCAAACCTTAACTAGTGAGACTATTTCTATCTATTTGAATACAATATCTATTGATTGATGGAGGAGATATAAAAAGAAGACCAAGAAGAATGGTTGAGTTATGAGGAATTACAAAGGGTACTTTATCAGTTGGCACATTGGAAAAGTGATATGTTGTTTATCTTTCACTGGAAATTTACTAAGAACAGTTTATGCCAAGAAATTTTTGTGTCAGTCGAGCACCAGTGTGCTCCGAGCATATTTTCTTGTATGTGCCTAGTGTTAGTAAATTTCCAAGCAAGTTTTGTGTTGGCCGAGCAATAGTATTTTGATGATTGATTAGATTTAAGATCTCTGAATGACATAGTTGATTTTATTGGGATATGTAAAGTTAATAAGGATAAGCACATTTGATCTACACTATGTAAATGCACGGGTAGCCATAATCAATGCATGGATCAAAGACTTAATTGGTGATTGTATTGGAGAAATAAATTAAATTTAATGATGGAAAGACCTGTTGGATCTGACCTAACCTAAGATCTACAATCTTGATTAAGAAAAAAAAGATGTATTTGACCTAGATGGAGAGGTATATGATAACCTCGAGGGGTTGTTCATGAATTGAGAGCGAAGATAGTTGTGTATGCAAAGTATGCAAGAGGATTGCATGGTTAATTGACTGATTGGCAAGATATAAGCAAAGAAGGATGAGTAGAGAAGCAGGGAGAGATTGCTTGATGAATTCCCAAGAAGATCTAGAGTTTGAGATGAGAATGGAGGCTACTCAGTGAATTAGCATTAGAGCTGAATTGGATCTGGATTGCAAAGTAAGTTGTATGAATCATATCAAACCTATTGATTACTTTCTAACCATTGTATCAGTTGAAATCCTTTAACCAGGTTGACCTAACAGTCATTGTATAAACCCTTTGAGCAAGGTGACATTCAGATTGGAATGTTCTAAGTCCTCTAACAAGGCCACTCCTGACAGGGTGATTAAATCCTTTAACCAGGTCACATTTAGCAATGTGTTTTGTAACGTTTAACAGGGTTGTCTCTTAACAGGCCATCACTTCAGAAGAGTGAAAACTTGATAGCATGTTATTGGTGGTTTTTCCCAAATTGGGTTTCCACGTTAAATACTGATGTCAACTTGTGTGAATGTTTATATTATGTTTTACTGTTAAGTTTTTGCAAGCTTATTTCATCTGAACAGTAAACTGCATACTTATATTGTTGACTTATGCTATCACTGCCAAGCACATCTGAGTTGTTTAATTTGGTATAAATTTTTAAATGGGAACATCTAGACATTTGGATAAATGATTAACCCCCCTCTTAGTTATTCTAAATTTATTCTAACAATAACTGTGTGTGCGGGTTCCTACACATGCTACATGAATCTTTCCATTCAAATTCATTCTTGGTCTGACTATTTGATAATTATGGCAATAAATCTATAAATTACTACTTGTAGAGATTAGTACCCTTTGCATACTTTCCTAAACTAGAGGAACCATCTTGAATCATTGTCATAAAATTTTCATACAATTGAACACATACAAAAACCAGAAATCCTTTCTGAACAAACCAAATCCAGTTACTCATTGTTTCCCTCGGTGTCCAACAAAATATCACCTTTGTCATCTTTTGCATAATCACCAGCTCTACACTTTTCTCTTTATCTTGAATTGTGTGTTGAATGAGTCTAAAACCATGCATTTACATATTTAATCTCACTATTATCAAATTCATTCTTTCATTCATTGTGTCGCATGCTTCTTCTTTTACTTTAACTAGCCATAGCAAGCCCATCTTTTTTATGGGTTGTCGACCAAATTTTAATCATGCAGCTAAAAAAGAACACCATATAAACAATTAACTAAGCCAAAATTCCAAATGCACACATTTTATTTGAGAAACCCCTTTCCTTTTCACAACTCAACTACCAAAACCTATTCATTTTCTACTTGTCAGTGCCTTGCATGCTCGGAACCCAAAGAGATTCCTTTATATCAAACTATTTTGATGCCACAACTAAATAATTATTAACTTCCAGGGACTTACTCACAACCCCACAACCTTAAATAGATAAACCATGAGCTAATTGAGTAACCAACATGGGTTATCAATACATTTCATCACACCACTGCATGCCAACTCATATGACACGATGTAGCTCGGTAGCATGGGGAGACAGGAGAAATATTACACTACGTAATCATGTGCCATGTCACAATGAACTCCTATGAACAAATAAATTACTTGATAACGTGTTGAGACCAAAAGAACCCAAAACAAGCCACCACATGCCAATTTATATGACACGATGCAACTCGGTAGCATTGGGAGACAAGAGAAACATTACACCATACCATGACACAGGACCCATAACCTCTTAATCAAGGAATTATGCACTTGCATTTATAAATGGGTTAATTTTTTGCATCCTCGCAAGCCTAAATTGTAGTTAAGGAAAATGGTTGTGAGCTTGTGATGAAATAAATTGATAACCCATATTAATTAATCAATGAATAACAAAATAATGATAGATTGGCTACAATGTATATATAGGGAATGCTACACATGGAGACAATAAGAACTCACCTGGTTACAAATATCTTTGTGGTAGAAATAGTATAATACTCACTAGAAATTTCACTTAATAAGGTTCAAGGGATAATCTGATAGGAAATTATAGGTAGAAGCTAAATGTGAAAAATACAAAATTAAATTATAATTGTAAAGTCAAAACCTAAACCAAATTGAATTGTAACCAAAACCCTAAATCAAGTTAAACCAGATTAAACACCAACTCAAAACCAAATTTTACCCTAACCTTAACAATAAATAAAATTTAACCCTAACACTAAGAGTATTTGAACACTAAATAAAATTGAACCCCAACCCTAAACCTGATGAAGTAGTATAAGAAACTAAACCTAGCGAATATCAAATTTGTGTTTCTCTTTTAATCCAAAAAAATCTACAGGACATAAAATCAAATCAAGTCTTGGAACCCTTTTAAAAAATAACCTTAAACACTATTAAACCCAAACCTCACTCGGTCATAAGCTTAAATAAGTATCAACCTTGACTTTCAACCTAATGTGATTACAATCTTTAAACAAAAATAGTTATCCTAAAACTAAAAATAGACCAAATTAAAGCTTAAACCTGATAGTAGACAAAGCTAAAGCCAAACCCTAATCCAAATTAAACCCTATCCCTAACACATAAAAATTAAAAACTTACTTCCCTAACAATAAACAAAAATAAATTCTAAACCTAAACCAAATTGAATTGTAATCAAAACCCTAAATCAACTTGAACTCAAATCATAAAACTAAATGAACACCAAACTATATTAAACACTAACTCTAAATTTTTTTTACCTGAACCTTAACAATAAAGAAAATCGAACCCAAACACTGAGAGTATTTGAACACTAGATAAAATTGAACCCTAACCCTAAACCTAATGAAGCAGTATAAGAAACTAAACCTAGTGATTCTCAAATTTGTGTTGCTCTTTTAATCCAAGAAAATCTACAAGACATAGATTCAAATCAAATCCTGGAATCCTTTTAAAACATAACCTTAAACACTATTAAACCCATACCACACTTAGCCATAAGCTTAAATAAATACCAAACTTGACTTTGAACCTAATGTGATTACAATCTTTAAACAAAAATAGCTATCCTAAAGCTAAATAAAGACCAAATTTAATCTTAAACCTAATAATAGACAAAGATAAACCCAAACCCCAATCCATACTAAACCCTACTCTTACCACATAAAAACTTGAAACTTATTTCCCTAACAATAAACAAAAATAAATTCTTAACCTAAACCAAATTGAATTGTAATAAAAACCCTAAATCAAGTTGAACCCTAATCATAAAACTAAATGAGCACAAAACAAAATTAAACACTAACTCTAAACCAAATTTTACTCGAACCTTAATGATAAAGAAAATTGAACCCTAACTCTAAGAGTATTTGAACACTAAATAAAATTGAACCCTAACCCCAAACCTAATGAAGCAGTATAAGAAACTAAACCTAAAGACTATAAAATTTGTGTTTCTCTTTTAATTCAAACAAATATACATGACATAGAATCAAATCAAGTCCTAGAACCCTTTTAAAAAATTACCTTAAACACTATTAAACCCAAACCTCAGTCGGTCATAAGCTTAAATAAGTATCAACCTTGACTTTGAACCTAATGTGATTATAATCTTTAAACAAAAATAGTTATCCTCAACCTAAAAATAGATGAAATTGAATCTTAAAAATGATAGTAGAAAAATATAAACCCCAACCCCAATCCATATTAAACCCTACCCCTAACACATAAGAACTTGAAACTTAGTTCCCTAACAATAAATGAAAATTAATTCTAAACCTAAATTAAATTGAATAGTAATGAAAACCCTAAATCAAGTTGAACCCTAATCATAAAACTAAATGACCATGAAACCAAATTAAACACTAACTCTAAACCAAATTTTTCCCTAACCTTAATGATAAAGAAAATGAAATACTAACAATGAGAGTATTTGAACACTAAAGGAAATTGAACCCTAGCCCTAAATGTGATAAAGCAGTATAAGAAACTAAACCTGGTGATTATCAAATTTGTGTTGCTCTTTTAATCCAAATAAATCTAAATGAAATATAATCAAATAAAATCCTTGAACCCTTTTAAAACATAACCTTAAACACTATTAAACTCAAACCTCACTTGACCATAAGCTTAAAAAAGTGCTAACCTTGACTTTGAACCTAATGTAATTACAATCTTTAAACAAAATAGTTATCCTAAAGCTAAAAATATACCAAATTAAATCTTAAACCTGATAGTAGACAAAGATAAACCCAAAACCCAAACTAGATTAAACCCTAACCCTAACACATAAGAACTTGAAACTTAGTTCCCTAGCAGTAAATAAAATAAATTCTAAACCTAAGCATAATTGAATTGTAATCAAAACCCTAAATCAAGTTGAACCCTAATAATAAAACTAAATAAAAACCAACCCAAATTAAAGACTAACTCTAAACCAAATTTTATCCTAACCTGAATGATAAAGAAAATTTAACTCTAACACTGAGAGTATTTGAAAACTAAAGGAAATTGAACCCTAACCCTAAACCTGATGAAGCAGTATAAGAAACTAAACCAAACGATTATCAAATTTGTGTTCCTATTTTAATCCAAACAAATCTATAGGACATAGAATCAAATAAAATCTTGGAATCCTTTTAAAACATTACCTTAAACACTATTAAACCCAAACCTCACTCGACCATAAGCTTAAATAAGTAGAAACCTTGACTTTGAACCTAATCTAATTACAATTTTTAAATAAAAATAGAATCCTAAAGATAAAAAATGACCAAATTGAATCTTAAACCTAATAGTAGACAAAGACAAACTCAAAACCAATCCAGATTAAACCCTACCCATAACACATAGGAACTTGAAACTCAATTCCCTAACAATAAACAAAAATTAATTCTAAACCTAAACCAAATTGAATTGTAATGAAAACCGTAAATCAACTTGAACCCTAATCATAAAACTAAAAGAACGCCAAACCATATTAAACACTAACTCTAAACAAATTTTTACAATAACCTTAATGATAAAGAAAATTCAATGCTAACACTGATAGTAATTGAACACTAAAGGAAATTGAATCCTAACCCTAAACCTGATGAAGTGGTATAAGAAACTAAACCTGGTGATTATCAAATTTGTGTTTCTCTTTTAATCCAAACAAATATATAGGACATAGAAACAAATAAAATCTCGTAACCCTTTTTAAACATAGCCTTTTAAACTCAAATCTCATCCGGCCATAAGCTTAAATAAGTACCAACCTTGACTTTTAACCTAATGTGACTACAACCTTTAAACAAAAATAATTATCCTAAAGCTAAAAATAGTCCTAATTGAATCTTAAACCTGATAGTAGACAATGATAAACCCAAACCCCAGCCCAAATTTAACCCTACCCCTAACACATAAGAAATTGAAACTTAGTTTCCTAACAATAAATGAAAAATAAATTCTAAACCTAAACCAAATTGAATTGTAATGGAAACCCTAAATAAACTTGAACCCTAATCATAAAAGTAAATGAACACCAAACTAAATTAAACAATAACTATAAACCAAATGTTACCCTAACCCTAACTCTTACTGGCTTTCCCTATGCATTTTGTGAATATGGAGGCTAAGGAAAAACATTTTGTTGAAGCCATGGGAGGTGACCCAAAGCGTTAGGAGTCAAACTCTTTCAAGAAATGGAAGAAACAAGAAGTCTAGAGGCTTCTTGTGAAGGGGAAAGTGACCCCATACCTAGAGTGCCTCCATGGCTACCACAAAGAGGTAATTGATGACTTCTTTAAGGATTGGAACAATGAGTCTATCACCTTGTATGGAATTAAAGTCGACTTGACTGTTGATTTCATTTATGCTATTT
The DNA here is from genome assembly GCA_018584345.1 of Thuja plicata. Lineage (NCBI taxonomy): Eukaryota > Viridiplantae > Streptophyta > Pinopsida > Cupressales > Cupressaceae > Thuja > Thuja plicata. The sequence goes on along the minus strand of MU225820.1, from coordinate 3,646,331 downwards.
CTGGTTTACCTAGCGTGGGCTTGGAATTTTATAGGGATAGGAAAATCTCTAACACAGTGGTTATAAAATTCCCCAAAACCCCTGAGGAGGAGGAAATTATGTTTAAGGAGGATGATTTCTTTAAAATTGATCAGGTAAAATGCACCTAGATGAGGGTTCTCATCTGTATTATGGAGTGTTTCACACTAGATGGCAGATATAATAGAGTGAAAAATTACCATTTTATCCTGGTAAACCACTTCCATCACAAGGAAATGGTGTATTTCCCCTTTCTCTTGTTAAGCTCTCTACAACATAGTTTGGAGGACCATTGGAAAAAACCAAGAAAGGCTATTTTGCATGAAGGTCTTATTTTACTTATCTTTGAGTATTGTAAGGATAGGAACCCCAAATTATCTATTTTAGAGATTAAAGGGAAAATAATAAATAATTAGGAAGGGGAGGAGACCACTAGAAAGCTTAGCCCTTGGGGGAATAAAGCTAAGATGATTTCCTCTCAGAATCTGCAGAGAAATTTTGATCTCCAAAAGGGGATGGAAATTGAGGATAGCGATGAGTCTGATTCGAGAAACAATAGAGAATGACTGGATACTCTAGTGCAGGAGGATGTTAAATGGATAGAGACATAGGATGAAGTGGATTCCCCAAGGTTATTTGGGAAGAAAATGCAGGAAATTACTTGTGCCTCTAAGAAGATTGGAGTTGTGGAGACAAAAAACAAGGAAAAAGGGAGTCAGAAGCTGCTGAAAGGCCAGAAGGAAAGTGGAAAAGAGGAGATGAAAAGAAAGAACACAGGGGATAAAAAGGACAAGACTCATGGAGGAGGAAAAAAAGGACTCACAATGTTGTGGATAACCTTAGATCGACCTCTACAGTGGGTCATTCTGAACCTATGTTCTTGGCTCCTAAGACCATGGCAGATGGGAAAATGGAGGAGTTTTCTCCTCTCATCCAGGACCCTCCTGGTCTGAAGTTGAAGGCTTGGCTGGAGTTTCTGGGTAAGGAAAAGTCCAAGTCTAATCGTACTCTTGACCTTTACACCTCGGTTTACAATGAGATTCATAGTCTTAATGAAAAAGTGGCTAGTCTCTTTGAGTACCTTGATAACAAGATCAGTGAAAGGAAAAAGATGGAAGGGAAAGTGGGAGACATTCCAGGTAAGCTCAAGGCTCACAAAGATAATATTATTGACAGCCTTAAGGAGAGCAATGAAAAAATGAAAAAGATTGTGCAATATATTAAAAGGGTGTCCAAGGCCATGGATAAAAAAGAGATGTGAGTGTGGGGAATATTGATTTGGATGCTTATGGTGACCCTAGTAAATGCATGCATGCTAGTCTGAAGAAGAGAAGATAGGGTGTTGCCTCTACTTTCAATTCTTTGAAGGACACGGCTGAATAAGTCACCATAATTGAAAATTAGGTGGTTTAGATTCTAAAGGAGTTAGCCTAATTTCTTACTTTGTTTGTGTGTCCTCCCCTGTTGTTGTTTTCTATTTCTAGTTTTTTTTGTCTGTTTCTCATTGGCTACTGGTTGGTGCTACTAGAAATGTCTTTTCCAACAAGTTGCTCTTTTTTTGTGTCCTTTTAGAGACTATCTTTTGTAATCTGATGTAAGGGGTTTTGGGTCCCCTCAAAAACTATTTTTTCTTAAATAAAAAATAATAAAGAAAATTGAACCCTAACACTGAGAGTATTTGTGTAATGACCTAAAATTGGTCACATAAACCCTAGACCCCTAATCTCAGTCTCATATCAAGAAACCCTAATCTTGATAATTTTAAGTCCTAAACCAAACAGGCAATTCATCAATTTCAAGCTAATCTAACCTGAATCCTAGGTCCTAATTAATCATCATACATGATTGATTAATTAATTCCTAAAAATACAATATATTGGCAAATAAATCTTAACTTAATTATTTAATTGATATTCTAATATATTAATTAAATAAAATTACTAAAATGTCAATAAAATTCAAAAAGGAATTAAATTAATTAATAAAAACAAAATATGCATTTAAAATCAATTAAATCTTTAAAAATGCATATGATGTCATAAACTAATTTTTGAATTGGAAATAAATTTGTTTTATTCAGTTAATTTATTATTATATTTTCTCATTTTGGTAACAAATCTATTTTATTCAGTCAACTTAATCTTATTTATTTGTCATTTTGGAAACAAAGTTGTTAACTGAAAATCAATTTGGAAGTTTCCAAAAAGACTAAATCTTTCGACCAATCAAATTGCTTGCACATGGATTGTGCTTCCTTAAATTGAATCTGAGCCACTCATTTCCTCTAATCTCGACTGACGATTTGGGAGAGATTTTCTATAGAAGAGAGCTTCGTTTCCTTCACAAAGGATCTCAGTTTTAGCTATTGTTATTATATTGATTTTAGCATTCAAGAATTTTAGCATTTCATAGCTAAAACTAATGTTATTATGAAGTTTTCATTTATTAAGCTTTCAAGCATTTTAACATTTCATAGCTTTTTGATTGAATAATTGTTAGTTTACATTCAATCATAATCTAGAGTACATTTCAATTTGGTGCTTTGAAATGAACAAAAACATTTCAAATTGGTGTCATAAAATCAATCTAATTAGCTTGGGTCAATCTTGAATTTGCATATCATTTAGAATAAATCATTTATCTTTCTTTAAATCCTTCATTTAGGATCTGGTGTATTCATTGTTTCTTGCAATGACCTGAGAGAAAGATTCAAACTCCCGCCTACTAGAAGGCAATAGATCGATTTAGGTTAGTCATTTGTTTATTGTATTCAGTTTAAGCTAACCATGCAATGATCTATTGAAGTGTGTGTGTTTGCAACTACAAAAATCAAAAATCATGCATACATTTCTAGCGCCCACCATGGGGCTCGAACCTCCTTTTGAGCCAAATCTTACCCACATCTCTTTTTGAGTCAAATATGAGCTCACCATCGAATCTAGATCATTTTTTCGATTGAAAATGACTATAAAATTGTTCATATCCGAGGAAATTCAAATCAGTGACAACAAAAAAATTGCCCAAACAAGTCATATGGCCTTCTACATGCAGCACGAAGCAGATTTTTCAAAAAAAAAATGAAAAAAATAAATATTTTTACAATGTTAAATTTGATGGTTGTCAAACCATCATTCTGCATGGCCCTCTGTGACGGTGAGGAAATCGTCAAATTGAACACAATGATTTTTTAACATTAGCAGGGGTTTTAAATTTTTAGCATTCACCATTGAGCATTTTGATTTTGCAGTCTATCTTCAGAGGGCCCTAACTTGCTCATTTTAAGTCCTTTTTTGAGCAATTGTTTTTTATTTTGGGTAGGATTGTCTGAAGATTTATGGGTTGGGATTAGTTTCTAGTTTTGGTTTCTAGATTTATCATAAATTGCATATTTGCATCACTGTACCTATTTAATACTCTATTTTGAAGCTTCCGAAGCCTCGTTTGGGCTCATACGGTAACATTTTTTTGTGCAATTTTTTTGAAAGTGCATGATTTTTCATCTACTTTGTAAATATGCAATTAGTTTTTTTATTTTTGGATTTTTCTAATGTTGACCAATCTTTGGCTTTGTTGTTCTTGAGCTTATCTTTTTCTTACAACCTAATAGTGGTTTGCAGGACGTTGCAAATGAAGAACAAATCATAAACTACTAATAATTTTGATGCATGACGCTTGTCGACAACTTTGTGCATCTTCCAAAACTATCATGTCTGTGTTTTGTAGTTAAAAAACACTTCAAATTTGGTGCTTAAAAAGAATCACTTTGCTTATGTGTTTGAAATGTTCTCTAGATTTGTAATCTCGAAGAATTGCATGAGCATATCCTCTCCCCTCGCCTTCACGGATCTTGGGTGAAAGAGAAATTCATGCAAATATTTTAGTGTGGCTACCTCCCGAGAGCTTTAACAGAACCGGTGAGAGAGATTGCCCAATTGGTAACATGCTATAGCCAAGCCCTTCCAAACTGGTATATTAAAAATGTCATTATGATTAATCTCATAGTGAACATGTGTCAATTTTGCTATGTTGATAGACGATCTCCCCCAGTACCCTTGTGGTGCATAAAAACCTACAAAATGTAACTTTTGTAGGCTCGAAGGCCTCCTTAATGGGGTTAATCTACCACATGTAAGCTGCCTAAATAGATGCCCTGACTAAAAACTTTGTTCTAGTGACCAAAAATCCCTCTATCTCCTGGTGTAGAAGATTAGAGACTGACTAAGACGTCCCACATTTTCACGGCTCTTAGTATGGACAATGATCCCTTGGGAAGTGATTACCCTTTGGATTCGAAGCTTGGTGTGCCTGAGAAGTGAGTGCACTGTAACAAGGAGCCCATTCCTCCAAGCTTCTAAGTTGTCCGCTATGAGTAGGTGTGGCTGAACTTTGGTTCAAGTAGGAATTTAGCTGATATTTCCCTAGCTCACCTAGGTTGTGGTGTTTTTTTTCTTTTTACAACAGTCATTCTTCTTGATGTGTCTTGCGTGATTGAAACATCAAAATAGGAACCAAACAATCAAAACAATCAACAAACTCAAGATCTGCACTCTAAGGTTTTAAAATATCAAACTCTTGTCCAACTTCCTGCATCTAGTGTCAAAGCTCTTAAAATTAGTCTAATTGTTGTCCAGATTAGTATTCTGTTGTGAAGGTTCTATCCAAATTTTCACAAATCTATGTTCTTATAAACACCACTCCTAGTTTGTCATTGACTATAATCTATTGAAAGTCTGACTTGCTTGCTGTTTTGAAATCTGACTTTGTTGTGCTAGTCCAAGTGACTCGCTACTTTGATCATCTTTGTCTATGATTTCCTTATCATGAGTTGTGAGAGCAAGTTCATTAACCTTGACTCAAGATCAGAGCCTCTACTTCTCATTTTCAGTTGGACATTATCTCTTTTTCTTCTTAGGTATTGGACTTAGTCAGCACTTTAGACATCACCTCAGCGCCAGTTAGATTAATCAACTGGTTAATGTTGGTACACACTAGGATTTCTTTTAGAACACTTTACACAGAAGGACAGTGTCCTCTGCCTATAGAAAACCCTCTTTTTTGAGGAACTTCTAAACACTACACATGAGTCAATCTTTCTCAGTACAAAACTACCAGATTTGACCATGTCTGGAGAAAATGATCATGATGTTAAAATACCAGATTTTGAAGATTCTGAAAATTTTGAGGAGGAAGTTAAAAAATGCCTACATGGTCAAGCCTTCCTCAAAGTCATGAAGGTTATCATGAACAGAGACAAAGAGAAATACTTTTTAGAACTGGATGAACAAGGAGCCCAACTTCCCTCTCATTATAGAGTGGAAGATATCATTGCTAAAGAGGAGGAAACTCCTATAACACTGTTAACCAAATAGCTTCAAGATTTGCAAACAAAAATATAAACAATGAAACAATGAAACAAGAAAAGGGGAAACCATTGACAAAATTCTCTACGAACACCATTTGTCCATTTCCTTTCGATAAAATTTTGCACTTCCCTCTATTTCCATGTGTAGTAGAAATCCCAAAATTTGACAAGTATAGCGGTCATTCTGACCCACAAGATCACATTTGGGAATTTTGTGCCCTATGTATATAGTTTATGCATGAACAGACGTATCTCATGTGTATCTTTCCCCAAAGCTTAGGTGGTCAAGCTATGGAGTGATTTTCAAAGTTACCCACAGGGATCAAAACTTTTGATGAATTGATGAAACTATTTCTACAATAGTATTCATATAACATACAACATCCAATGGCTATGATATAATTATGTAGCATTCAACAATAGATGGGAGAATCATTCCTGACTTTTCTTCAGCGATGGAGAAGAGTATTTTCTAGATATACACGACTCATTCCTGAGTCCAAAAAGATGGATATCTTTACCAACGCATTACTCGACGAGTATAATTACCCACTTCAGATGCAAGATCTTTCTACTTTTAATCAACTTGTGAAGAGCACATTGAAGATTGAAACTATGCTTGTAGAGAAAGTTGAAGTTTACCTTTCAAAAGAAACAAAATTTAATTCCAATTCCAAAGATAAGACCAAATACTAGAATAAGAACAAGCACGTAGTGAATGATGGGGTAGTCAATAATGTTTACTCCCCAACCCAAACCAGTTGTATTCAATTTGACAAGTGGCTCAAAAAACCTAAATGTTGCTGAAGATAACACAAAATCATCCTCCAAAGGAATCAGTAACCTTATGAAGGAGAAACCATGGGTTAAACAAAAGAGGGAATTCGATCCCTTGGGTGAATCTTATGAATCAACCCTTAAGAATCTACTAACTAACAAACTGGTCATGTTGCCAGATAACTTCAAGCCATATGAACCAGAGGTAAAACCAAAATGGTGGAGAGACCATGATTATTGTGCATACCACATAAATAAGAGACATACAACGGAGAACTGTATGAGGTTAAAACATGAAATCTAGGACCTCATTAATAATGAAATCATCACAGTACACAATCATGAAATAAATGTTGATCATAAGGCATTTAAGGATCCCTTGCCTAAATATAAGCAAGTAGAATCTTCTAAATAGGGTGCTAGGATTAATCACACGTACAGTACCCCAGATGATAAGGTCATCTACATGAATGGACAGGTCTCTTATAAGTACTACAACATTATCATTGTCAAAACTGGTAAGCAAGAGTCTAGAACAACAAACATCATGACCCATATGCAAGCAAAGGTCACCTTGGGAAAAGGAGGGTCTTCTAACTCCTCATCTCAAAATCAACCAACAACACCCAAATAATGGATGCCCACCAACAAACAACCGACTACGAGTGCCTCCAAGGTATCTCAATCTAAACAATTGGCTTTATCCCATGCTGTGGACTATAGCATCATCAATCAATTGCAAAGAAGCAATGCATGAATTTCAATCTTTGAATTTCTCAAAATCTCTCCAGCTCACACAAAGATCTTACATAAAACTTTGTCAAACTCCAATGTCCCTAAAGACTTGGATTTGGATCGGTTTCAATCTATGGTTGGTCATTTGACTTCACCGCATTATCTATCCTTTTTAGAGGAAGATGATAACTCCCTGAGTCATCCACATAATCTTCCATTGCATATTGAAGTCATGATTCATAAAAGCCATGTCAAATGAGTCTTGATAGATGGAGGTGAAGGGTGGAACATTTGCACCTACAAATTGATTGAACAATTAGGATATTCAGAATATTTCATTGATCCAAAGAATAAAATTACTGTAAAGGCATATGATGAACAAGAGAGATCTTCCAAAGGTCTCGTAACTCTTCCCATTAGAGTGGGTCCTGTGTAGAGGGATGTCACTTTCCAGGTATTTTATCTTCCACTAGCTTACAACATCTTTTTGGGAAGACCCTGCATACATGAAATGTAAGTTGTCCCATCCACCTACTATCAGTGTATCAAGTTTCCATTCAATGGTGTCGAGGTCAACATTCCTGTGGACACTAGTTACATATGTAATGCACTACGCTTGGCAACAAACACTCTCATACCCCATAAAAAAGAGGCTTCAAATTCAGAGTCAACTAGTGACTTACTGAAAGAAATGGAAAAAAAGTTGAAGGTTAAGGACACTGGTATGGGTGGGTACACAGTGGAAGTCATACTATCAATCACATCTCTTCCCACATCACCTAGGTCTTATGCGAGACCTTCGGAAGAAATGAAATGAACAACATCCCAAGGAATCTATGATGATAACTTTGTTAAAGCTAAGGTACCATTAGAGGCTGAAAAAGAAGAACAAGCCATTCTAGATTGGCTATATAAGGATCCTGAGCATAATGAGATAAAACAATGTAAAATATCCCTAGAAAAATATGGAGTGGGGTATGAGTTGGCTCAAAAAATGGGTTATTCAAGAAAAGGACCCATGGGTTGTAATCATAATGGACTCCAAAAACTAATATCTATTGAATTCAAATGACCTAGGGACACAATTGGTCTAGGGTTCTTATCAAGGAAAGAACAAAGGGAAAATAATTGTCTAGATAAAGGAAAGAAACATCAGGTTCATCTAGATAAAGAAGAGAATAACACAACATAGAAAAACAATGAGACACCCACTTGCAAGTGGGATGATTCTGATGATTTCGATGAGGAGGATGTGTATCCTTCTCCTATTCCTCCCAATATCCTAGCTCTTATCTTTGATGAAGAAATACCCCAGGTCAACACTACTGAAGAGTTTGTTCTAGAGGAATCACCAATGACTTATGATCAGTCATAGACCGCTACATCTCAAAAAGATCTAGATACAGGAAAAGGGAATCTAACCATAGAAGAGCTTTTAGAAATAACTCATCCAAACTGGGGGCAATGAGTGAACTTCACTCATGTCCTAAATATGGTTGATTATGCTAAAATGGAGTCTCACAAGTATGAGTTTGACACTTTATTAGAAGGGACTCAAGACAAGGAAGTAGATATTGTACAATAGTACATAACTCCATTTGAGGTAGGTGAAGGTTTAGGGTCTAGGTATGATGAGTCAGATCCTCTAATCCCTGACATGGGCTTTGATGATGTTGTTAGGGATCTTGTTGATTTAAATGCATCTACACAGGGTACTGATTTAGGTCTCTATGTGACGGTCCAGGTTTACGATGAACATACCATGAATACCCTTGAATCTTTCAATTCATTACCCCTCCTACATCCTTAACTCATTGAATGGGGTTTGCAAACACAACCCATAAATATCCCTACATTCCCCAATGATTATGCGCTATCATGCTACCTGAACATTGTTGAACCTGTCACTTCTTCCACCAGTGAACGTAGCATGAATATGACTGAAATGGATATCAAGTACCTCAATGATAAAATACAAATGAAAAATAAAAAGAGTAATGATGGCGAAAACCACATTGTGGTGGTTTCAGAACATAAAATAGTCAAAAGAAAAGACGCATTTGATGGTAAAAACCTCTCTGAGGTGCCAAAGGATGGGGTACTTGATATCCTGCCAAGTTACTTCCAAGAGTGCTCATTAGTATTGATTTAACCAATGAAATCTATGAACATTGGAATAGAGGAACATCCACACATCATCCATGTGGCCTAATCTTTATGAACAACATAGCTACAAGAATTCATTGACTTCTTTAAGGAGAAGAAAATCAACTTTGCATGGAGTTACTCAAACATGCTTGGTTTGGATCCTGATTTGATCATGCATCATCTCTCTATCACACCAGGAGTAAAAATAGTAAAATGAAAGATTTAGAAAATGCATCCTCACGTTTCTATGTTGATTAAAGCTGAACTGGAAAAGTTACTTAAATATGGGTTCATTCACACTATTGATTATGTCGAGTGGATTTCAAACATTGAACCAGTATCCAAACCAGATAAATCTATCTATTTCTATACAGACTTCAGGGACCTGCACAAGGCTTGTCTAAAGGATGAATTTCATTTTCCCAACATTGATATGATTGTGGACATGACATCTGGATATGAAATGTACTCCCTCATGGATGGATTCTCTAGATATAACAAGATTAAGATTTCTCCAAAAGATCAGGAAAAGACAGCTTTCAGATTTTCTTGGGGCACCTTCTGCTAGTACATTATGCCCTTCAGACTGAAAAAATGTAGTAGCCACTTATCAAAGGACTGTCACCACAATATTTCATGACATGATGCACAAAAAAATGGAAGATTATGTGGATGACACACTGATTAAAACTATGGAAAGATCAGCACACCTACAAGACTTGGGTAAAATCCTTGATAAAATGGAGTAGTTCAAGCTTCGATTGAACCCAAAAAAGTGTGCATTTGGTGTGATCTCTGGAAAGTTGTTAGGTTACATTATTTTAGAAAAAGGGATTGAAGTAGATCCTGCAAAGGTGCAAGCAATCCTTGAGATACCGCCACCTAAAAACATTAGTCAGATGAGGACACTTCAAGGAATAATTTATTCCATTAGGAGATTTATCTCATAGTTAGCAGACAAATCCCAACCATTCACAAAAACTTTGTGTAAGGGAGTCACATATAAATGGGATGAAGAATGCAAAAATAATTTTAATCAAATCAAAGCATACCTAGCTAACCTGCTGGTATTGATGCCTCCTACACCAGGAAAACCATTAATTTTATATATATCTACCATGACAACATCAATGGGGGCACTTCTAGCACAAGAGGATGACAACAAGAAAGAACGAGCCATATACTACATCAGTAGAACATTGGTCTCTTATGAGATGAACTATTCCACGATAGAGAAATCTTGTCTCGCAGTTGTATTTGCATCTCAAAAAATGAGACATTATCTGTTAGCACATTCCACAAAACTTGTTGCAAAGATCGATCCACTAAAATATCTTTTGAGTAAAGCAACTTTGATTGGAAGACTAGCTAAATGGGTCATGCTCCTTAGTGAGTTTGGCATTGAATACATTGAGCACAAATCAATTAAGGGATAAGCCATTGTAGATCAATTGGCTAACACTCCATTACAAGATAATATCCCAATCAATGTTGAATTTCCAGATGGTTTCATTTTGCACATAACACATAGGTCATGGAAAATGTTCTTCAATGGATATTTTACACAATTGGGATCATGTGCAGGTGTCTTGTTCATAACACCTCAAAGCTATTCCATACCAAATGCATAAAATCTATTTTTCCCTTGTACAAATAACATTGTTGAATATGAAGCCTTGGTTAATGGAATCAAACTGGCAATTGAATGGAACATATAAGAGCTACACATCTATGGGGACTCACATCTTGTCATCAACCAAACCAACAACATCTATCAGACTAAGGATGATAAACTCATTCCTTATAAGAGAATTATTGATGAATTTAATAAATACTTTACATACATCACATTCCAGTAGGTCTCAAGGACATAGAATAGAGCAACTGATGCCATGGCCACATTAGCATCCTCACAACTGCAAGAGGAAGATTTCTGCTATAAGTTACTGGTGGAAGAACTTCATTTCCCTACCTACAACTCCCCAAAATCCCACATGGTTTTTTCTATCATAGGACATGATTCTTCTTGATACAAACATGCCTATGCATACCTCGACCATCAGGTCATCCCTGATGCGATTACCCACAATGAATACCGACACCTTATCTGAAATGCCTCACGGTATGTTCTCATAGCTGACGATATTTAGAGATGAGTACTAGATAGTAATTTTCTTAGGTGTGTAGAAAAAGATTAGTCCAAACATGCATTAGATGAGGTCCATGATGGTATTTGTGGTTCTCACTCTAATGGTCTGACTTTGGCCCGAAAACTGCTAAGAGTGGGGTACTACTAGCTAGATATGGAAAAAGAGGCAAGATATACAAAGACGTGTAAGAAATTCCAATTGCATGGTAATCTTATACATGCTCTAGCAAGGGAACTAATTCCCTTTATCACACACTTGCCTTTCCAATAGTGGGCATTCGACCTCATCAGTCAGATACACCCATCTTCTTCTAATGGGCACAAATTCATCATCACTGCCACTGAGTATTTCATGAAGTGGGTAGAGGTGGTCCCACTAATCAAAGCTACAAGCCAGCAGGTGGCCCTATTTATTCTAAATCATATTATCTGTAGATATGGCATTCCTTTAGCCATTATAACTGACAATTGAGGGCAGTTCAAAAACACCAATATCGAAGAACTTTGTGAGAAGTTCAAGATCAAAAAATACTGCTCTCCATTTATTATCCGCAGGGTAATGGACATGTTGAGGCTTCTAATAAAATTTTCTGAAAATCTTGCACCGTACTATGAACAAATATAGACAGGATTGGCATCTACAGATCAATCCCACACTATGGGCTTAAATAACAAGTATCAGAACACCTACTGGGGAAACCCCCTTTGCTCTTGTCTATGGAGAAAAAGAAGTATTACCCATAGAAGTAGAGCTCCCATCTCTAAGGGTTTCTCTACAAAGGCTTATCACAGATGAAGATCACAAAGGCTAGAAGAACTAGAACTTCTAGATGAACGTCAGCAAGTGGCGTTCGATCACCTCAGAGCTTACCATAAAAGAATGTCTAGAGGTTATAATTAAAAGGTCAAACCAAAAGAACTTTAGGTGGGAGACCTAGTGTTGAGATAAAACCCTCGTAATCAGTCACATAGAGAACAAAAGGGGAAATTTGAACCCAACTAGTTGGGTCCTTATATCATTACTGTAGCATTTGGCTCCAGAGCCTATTGACTCTCCACACATGAAGGATAACACCTCTGGGAGCTCATCAATACTCTCCATCTGAAGAAGTTCTACACCTAAGGCATTCTTGGTGATCAACACCATGTAGATACTTATGATCCTAAGAAAAAAGACTAAAAATTGGAAAAAGTCCTGAAAAAATGGTCATCTTGGTGAAAACTTAGCAATAGGCGCCTTGATGCATCAATCAAAGAAATAAAAAATAAAAGAGAAAAATAAAAAAAATAAAAAAATGGAAAAATACAAAAAAATTTGAAAAACAAGAAAAAGTGCCTTGGTGAAAACCTTGTAAACAGGTGCCATGGTAGAAAAATAGCATCTCTGCCAAGTAGGTGAAAACCTGGTAAACATGCACCTCTTGTACTAAATGCTCCATCTATCAATGCTCAGTCTTGGCAATCCTTTGCTTTAGTTTTTACATATCTTTCAGTCACTTTTGTGACACTTTGGTTCTTCTGAGAACCCTCCTGGCTTGAAACCGATCCAAAGTCATAGTCTAGGGGCAACTGAATCAACTTTGTCCTTGCAGTACGAGTCAAGTCAATCATCATCGTTTGTTACCATGGGGCATGGGTGTTGGAATAGTCCAAAGGGATAATTGAGGGGGGTGAATCAATTATCGGCTAGTTTAAACTCTTTTCCTCTTATTAAGTGCAGAGTATCATTAAGCATATACACAATAAGATAACACAAAATAGAACACCACAATTTTGGTTATGGGGAAACCAAATTAGGTAAAAACCCCGGTGGGAATTAGCACCCACAAAGAATTGTACTTGAGTATAATAATCCATGTTAGAAGATCTTACAACCCTATTAGGAGTTGATCTTTATAATTCAATAAGTGGAGTGACCTGGTTAAGGTTCGGACCCTGTTAGGAGTCTTTTACAAATAACCCTGTTAGGGGTGAGGACTCACTGTCCAAAAGCACACTGCTAAAATGATGAAGGCTGCAACCTTCAGTAAAATAGATATACACTATATCTGATAATGAACTGTTTGAGTAGACCTGCTGTCTTGATCAATTCCAATGAATTGTATACACTCTTTTCTTCTTCACATAGATCTTTAACTGATGAATGAAATGACTTTACTGTCCCAAAATAATCAGCATTCTCTTCTGTTCTTTTTCTGACTCTTTTATTATCATTCACACTTGGTGATCTTCAAATGAACTACTATAAGTATCTTCTCCAAAAGATATGATCTTTGTTGGCTATAGGAATCCATCCAATGCTTCTCTTTTCAGCTAAACAAAACATGCAATATAATTAGAACCAAGCAACTCAAAACAAATAGACGCTTCGCTTCACAGAGTCGGCTCCACCCAAATTACCCAAATTTCATGCTTTGGTTGAAACATGATTAGTGCCTTTGGTTAATTAACATAGACTCATAACTAAACATGAATCTAAACAGGCATATCCCATGGATAGATGCAAATGAATAATCAATAAAATTACTGTCGGCTTTATTGAAAACAATCCTCTGAAACTGTGGTTGGTAAACAGAGTAACATAACTCAACTCTTACTGAACTTCTCAATCTACGTGTATGAACATGGTATAGTAACTATGTCTAAAACATAAAAACAACCGTGCAAGGCTTCCACATATCCATACTAAAAAGTGGATACAGTTCACTATTGTATACTATATATTGTCATCAATGACAAACATACAGTCAACTTATTTGTACAAAGGCAAATACCCAACAATGGGTCCCCACATTAGATCACATATTTGGATTACATAGGAGTCAGTAATCTTGTCATTTCTAAAGGACATCTCACTACTGACACAACAGGTTTTTCTCAATGCCCTAATCAAAAGTATTTTCTAACACTATCTTTGGACGCATCTATGTTTCTTAACACACATTGGATACCAAAAATGTAAACAACAGGTCGATAGCACTCAAACACATCGCACTCACAAGCACAATAATGTTTCTCAACACCTCATATATGTACACATCCAAAAAAATTGAAACTGACTGAAGTATGTTGAACTTCTCTTTGTATGTTGTCTGTTCTCATTAATTTTCATCAATCTTTTCTTTATCTACTGCTTGTTGGTGTGGTCATGATGATCCAACAATGTCAAATAAATAGGGTGTATGTGGTGAGAGCTCTTGCATTAAGGCAAAAAAGTATCACATCCCTCGATCATGATCATGTTTATTTGTATGCCAAGGTAAGGTCAAAACTATTAGGAATAAGGTGTCTCAACCTTGGATAATTCCTATTCTTATTATTTGTTTTGTAAAATGGATTTCTTGCAAATAATGTTGATCTGTCGGCATCTTGAATTGTGTGTAAGGAGATCATGGCTAATACAGTTATGATGGATTCTTATGACACGTAAGAGCTATGTCAGGAAGATTCAATGACAGGTGAAGACATGTGGCAACTGATAAATTTGAGTACTGTAAATTTTGGGTTTCCTATTTTCTCGGAGAATGGTAAAACCCTACTACGGTTATCTTTGGGAGTAGCCCCAAAAAGTGAAGCGCATGATATAAGCATTTTTTAGGGTTGCAAAGAACAATGATGCGAGTGTATTATTGGAACATTTTATGCTTCTGTGATTTGTCTTCAAGGGTTTTGAAATCTTCTGAAAGAACTTGCATTGCAAGTGTATTGTAAGCTGTAATAGTTTTGATCAATACATTGTGCAGTTTTTGGAGTGCTGGGGTTTTTCTTGAAAGGTTTCCCCAGGGTATATCATTGTGTCATTCTCTATTTTTCTGTATGCATGGTATGTGGTTGCAATATCTTTGTTAAAGTAGTTAACGAATCTGTAATTGTAAGGATTTAAAAGAATTTGCACAATACTTTCCTATAGAGATTAGCGTAGGAAGTTGTTTTCGCATCTGAGTTTCCTTACAAAAACTATCTCCTTGACTATTATTTCTTTGCTTGTTTATGCAAGATCACACTCATGGTTATCTTGGCTTTGAATCCCTTGATACTAGTGTACTCTTGTAACATCAACTAGAAACAAAATTCAGGTCATCTCAACTTTTGTGCCTTGATGCTTATGCTAGTTTCTCATATCTTATCCATTGAAAGTCATATTCATATTATTATGGTTGCAGTGGCACCAATAAGGATTGTATCAACTTTGATGTTCCAAAAATTCTCAATGATGAAAATTTTCAATGCTAAAGGTTCACTGACTATAATTAGGTTGCATTCATGTTAGTCTTGCATCTGCATATGCATCTACATGGTGTTGAAAATAGCATAATATCGATATCTCTCTCCAATTTGAAGGATCTGAGGTTCTTATCGATCAATCTTCCTTTTGACAAGTGGTCAGTTGTGTGTTGATTGACATGAAATGACTCCCTTGGCTAATATGACTATCCTAATTCTATTTTCAGGATCGAAATCAAAATTTGAAATCATCTTTCTTGTCATTTTTACTATTTGACTTTTTCAGTCAATTGTAGCTGACTGCTTGCACAACCAATAGAAATCTCTCATACTTTTCTCTCAGTCAATCCATGTATCATACTTTTGGTCAAACATGACCTCCCATCAAGTATAAATTTTGTCCTAACCACTTGGGACCTATTTCTAATCAGATTATCTTCTTCTTGCATCATGTTATCAATTGAATTGCTTCTCATCATTGGGGCACATAGCCATATTTTTATTTCACTCCCGAGGGGGAAGGATCAAGACATCAACATTCTAGTGATCACATCCTCAATCAAAACCCCATCACTTGGGGCATCTCAGCTTCATCGCATCAAATCAAGTTGAGATCATCTTAACATCAAAGACAACCTAATCAATGGTCTTATATAGTGGTGAACACACTCAAAAGTAGACAAGATCATTCTTATATGGGTTATTCATTATTGAAATTAGATACATTAATGAAATTGGCTTCATCGCTTAAAATCAAGTCAATTTGCTTGCTAATCAAATCTCTTAACAGTAATCAGTTTCATCGCTTCAAATCAAACCGGTTATTCATTCAAACCAATCAAAAGGTTTAAAGAGTTCTTGACAGATGTTCAGTTTCATCACTTCAAATCAAACTGAGCATTCTATTTATCTTTTGATCGATCTTCATCCAATTGAGCTCGAAGTCAGTCTTCTTCTTCAAAAGAATGGTTTCATCACTTCAAATCAAACTATTCTGGGTCTTCTTGCTAATAGGTCTTTGAATCAATGCACTGATCATACATCAATTCAGAGAGGGGCAAATGTAATGACCTGAAAGTGGTCACCAAAAACCTAGACTCGTAATCTTAGTCTCATATCAAGAAACCCTAATCTTGATAATTCTAAGTCCTAAACTAAACGAGAAACTCATCAATTTAAAGCTAATCTGACCTGAATCCTAGGTCCTAATTAATCATCATACTTGATTAATTAATTAATTTCTAAAAATACAATATATTGGAAAATAAACCTTAAGTTAATTATTAATTTATATTCTAATATATTAATTAAATAAAATTACTAAATTGTCAATAAAATTCAAAGAGTTAAATTAATTAATAAAAATAAAATGTTCATTTAAAATCAATTAAATCTTTAAAAATGCATGTGATGTCATCAACTGATTTTTGAATTTGAAATAAATCTATTTTATTTAGTTAATTTATTATTATATTTTCTCATTTTGGAAACAAAACTGTTTTATTCAATTAACTTAATCTTATCTATTTACCATTTTAGAAATAAAGTTGTTAACTAAAAATCAATTTGGAAGTTTCCAAAAAGACTAAATCTTTTGACCAATCAAATTGCTTGTACATGGATCGTGCTTCCTCAAATTGAAGCTAAGCTACTCATTTCCTCTAATCTGGACCGTCGATTTGGGAGAGATTTTCTATAAAAGAGAGCTTCATTTCCTTCACAAAGGATCTCAATTTTAGCTATCGTTATTATAATGATTTTAGTATTCAAGTATTCAAGCATTTTAGCATTTCATAGCTAAAACTAATGTTATTATTTAGTTTTCATTTCTTAAGCTTTCAAGCATTTTAAAATTTCATACCTTTTTGATTGAATAATGTTAGGAATAACAGTCCACAAGACAACTGAGAGGGGGGGTGAATCAGTTGTGCAATAGATTATTAAACTTTAAACTTTATGAACCATAACATCAAAGGTAAATAACACAGTAACTTCCAATCACCATAACACAATGTTTGTTGTCAAGGAAACCCTGTTAAAGGTAAAACTCCGGTGGGAATTAGCACCCACAAAATAAAGTACTGAGAGTATAGTATCCCTGTTAAAAGATAATAGCCCTATTAGGAGCTTGTTATTACATTATAGTACACAGTCCATGTTAGGAGACAAACCCTGTTAGGATTCAATGAAAGTAGTAGGCTCACTACCCAAAGAAGGTTAAAGCCACCCTCAAGGATTCACAATCCGCATCAAGTGTATACAACAAATACACAATCCAATGAACTGTCTGATAGCAATTGTCTTTGCTTGGTCAGTTCCAATGAAGTACCAACTTTGTTCTCTATCCGTAAATCAAGCTTCATAGCTTCACAAATCTCTTCTCTTTTCTTTCTCTACCACACTTTTCACAAAAGAAAAGATCGCTCATATATACCTTCTTACAATAACCCATTAGGTCGGCCAGTTAAGCTTTCCTAATACACAATTAACTAGGTCGGCCAATTAAGGCTTCCCATCATACAAATAATTACATAAGCCCTCGCTAAGATACACACGGTACCTATAAAAATTACACAATATTTACAATTCATTACAAATATTTCTGGATCCGCAATCCACACTCAGAATTAATTTCCACATGTTACAAGTCTGAAGTCGGCCAAGAAATAAGTCTTCTCTAGAACACACGCCATAACTGACGTTATCAGTACCCAAATAGAAATCAAACTCAACCCATTTCACCATCATATGTCAGCTCTCCATTAGTAAGCTTACAAGTTCTAAAACATCTTCCTCAGCAAGATATGCCCGAAACACAGTGACCTTCTCTATCCAGAATCACAGTCACAGTCCAAAACAATAGTCTTTACTAAAACAGCTATAACATCCATGATATAAAATATAAAGTCAAGCGGCTTGAGATGTAAGGTCAAAACTTAGTCTTCTTCTTAAATCCAACTTTTCTCATTCTAGTTCATCCATACAGTGTCCATACATGCCTTCCAATCAAGTAACTAGTCTGTCTTCTTTCACAGAAATATAGGTTGACATCAGTGACAAAACATGAGTATCAACAACATGATTAGTACCAAAAATTGATATCATCCAACAATCTCCCCCTTTGAAATTTATGGAAACATATGGGAAAATCCATATGCATCAACCCAAAAGTACTCTCTCTCTCTCTCTCTCTCTCTCTCTCTCTTTACAATCTTCTCAATATCCTCAACAAATCTCCCCAAAACAGTAGGGATTTTCACATAGATTCCTTCCCCCTTTGGTAGTAATGGCAAAGCATGCCATAACTCATCTGTAGTCTTTGGTAAGGTGTAGCTTTTTCAAATCTTCATGTCCAATCAGGTGCAAGATCACCCAAATGTGCTCCATAGTGTTCTCTTATGATCACTCCCCCTAAGGAGTAGATCCATAGATCAAGTCCAGAGAATAATATAGCTCTGAGATCCACTAGACTGATGCATATCTGCATCACTTAATTACCACTGGGAGGGGCCATCACCCCAAGCATTCCTCTAAGGTATTCAAAATAATCTTTTGGCAAAGGTTTAGTAAATATATCTACTATATGTTCCTTTGTGCTTATGTACTCTAGTTTAATCTCCTTAGCAGCTACCTTCTCCCTCAAGAAATGATACTTGATAGAAATATGTTTAGTCTTTGAGTGAATTATAGGATTCTTTGACATGTTTACTATACTTTCATTATCACAATGAATAACCACTGGCTCCTTGAAAATTATTCCAATATCTTCCAGCATTTGTTTCATCCAAACAACTTGTGTGAAATTTATTGCAGCAACTGCATATTCTGATTCAGCAGTAGATTGAGCAATACAATTATGCTTCTTGCTTAACCAGGAAACCAATCTCTTCCCAAGGAAAAATGCACCACCACTTGTGCTCTTTCTGTCATCCACATTACCTGCCCAATCTGCATCAGTAAAAGCCTGCAAAGGAAAATCATCAGATTTTTCATACCACAATCCATATTTCGCAGTTCCTTTCAAATATCTGAAGATTCTTTTCACAGCAACAAAATGTGTTTCTTTAGGATCTGCTTGATATCTAGCCACAATTCCAACTACATTGGTAATATCTAGTCTGGTGTGTGTTAGATATTGTAGACCTCCAATCATTGATATATACTTAGTCTGAATAACACTCTGAGTCTCATCATCACTAGTCAGTTTGTTTCCAGTCACCATAGGTGTTCCAACAGGTTTACAATCTTCCATTCCAAAAAATTTCAACATTTCCTTAAGATACTTGGTCTGAGATATAAAAATGCCATTCTTACTTTGATTAATTTTCAAACCAAGAAAATATTTCATCTCACCAATCATAGACATTTCAAACTTATTCTCCATTTCTTTAGCAAATTTCTTACTCATTTTGTCATTACCTCCAAAAATGATATCATCAAAAAAAACTTCTATAATCAAGATTCTATCTTCATCAGTTCTTAAATACAAATTATTGTCTGCATTACCTTTTCTGAAACCAAGAATAAGTAGATATTTGTCCAGTCTTGCATACCATGCCCTTGGTGCTTGTTTAAGTCCATACAATGTCTTCTTTAATCTACAAATCATGTTTTCATCATCTGTCAAAGGAAAACCATTAGGTTTCTCAGTGTATACCTCTTCCTCTAGATCACCATTCAGTAATGTTGACTTCACATCCATCTGATACACTTTAAAGTCTTTATGTGCAGCATAAGCAAGAAATAGTCTTGCAGCTTCCAATCTAGCAATAGGAGCAAATGTCTCCTCATAGTCTATACCTTCTTGTTGTGAGTAGCCTTTACAAACCAATCTAGCCTTGTTTCTTACCACTGTACCTTTCTCATTTATCTTGTTTCTGAAAACCCATTTAGTGCCAAACACATTTTTGTTCTTAGGTATTGGAACCAATTCCCAAGTATTGTTCTTCTTAATCTTCTCAAGTTCTTCCATAGCTTTAGTCCAAGATTCATCTCTACATGCTTCATCAGTAGTCTTTGGTTCAACTTGATAAATCAAACAAATCTCTTCTCTAGCCTTAGATCTAGTCATTATACCTTTACCTATATCACCAATAATCTGA
>MU225820.1:3610168-3623939 GCA_018584345.1 Thuja plicata | reverse complement strand
ATGCAAAATGACCAATCTTATTACATGAAAAACATTTCAAAGGTAATTTTCCTTCAAATTTACCCTTACCTCTCTTTTCTCTTCTAGAAATCAGTGCCACAATTTCATCTAGCTTTCTTTCTTCTTCATGTATTTATTCCCATTCATCAGCATAAGCTCCAAGTTCTTCTCTTAGATCACTACTGCTTGCATTTCTAGATAAGGTCTTCTTATTCTTGTGCACAGTTGCCTTGAATGCTGACTCTACCCTAGGTAAAGTGTCTCCCAATTCTGTGGCCTTGAATGTAGTAAGCTTGCTAATCAACATCTCTCTAGTAAAGTTCGGTATCAAAGGTATGATCTCCTCTATAGCCTATACTTTGGTTCTATATGTAGGTATCAAATATCTTAGAATCTTTGCAATTACTTCTTCATTGCTGTAAGTACCTCCAGAGTTCCTAATACTGGTAACTACCTCAGTAGTTCTTTGTGCATATGCTCTGATATTCTCATCCTCTCTCATCTTTAGTGATTCCATCTTTGTTTTCCAGTTCTGCAACTTTGCTTATTTTGTAAATTTCTCTCCAACATACAATGCTTCCAATCTTGTCCAGATGTCATGTGTCGAGTCCAAATCCTTCACTTCAGTGAATTCTCCTTTAGATAGGGCGCTAATCAGAGATTCCCTTGCAGCCATCTTGTAGGAAAATAGTTTCTTTTCTTCTTCAGTAGCCTTTTCTAGCTCATCCGCAGTCGCTATCTTTTCATTCTTCTTTGTGATCATCCAGTACTCAATTCCCATAGATAGAAAATGTGTTCTCATCTTGTTCTGCCAACTGTCAAAGTTTTTAGGATCAAACTTTGGACTATCCTTCCTGTAGTAATTCATCTTTAGGATCACCTCAAGCTATTAAACTTTCTCTCAGAGGACCAATAGCTCTAATACCAATTGTTAGGAATAACATTCCACAAGACAACTAAGAGGGGGGGGTGAATCAGTTGTGCAATAGATTATTAAACTTTAAACTTTATGAACCATAACATCAAAGGTAAATAACATAGTAACTTCCAATCACCAAAACACAATGTTTGTTGTCGAGGAAACATGTTAAAGGTAAAACCCTAGTGGGAATTAGCACCCACAAAATAAAGTACTGAGAGTATAGTATCCCTGTTGAAAGATATTAGCCCTGTTAGGAGCTTGTTATTACATTATAGTACACAGACCCTGTTAGGAGACAGACCCTATTAGGATTCATTGAAAGTAGTATGCTCACTTCCCAAAAAAGGTTAAAGCCACCCTCAAGGATTCACAATCTGCATCAAGTGTATACAACAAATACACAATCCAGTGAACTATCTGATAGCAACTATCTTTGCTTGGTTAGTTCCAATGAAGTACCAACTCTACTCTCTATCCAACAGTCAAGCTTTGAAGCTTCACAAATCTCTTCTCTTTTCTTTCTCTACCACACTTTTCACAAATGAAAAGATCACTCATATATACCTTCTTACAATAACCCATTAGGTAGGCCAGTTAAGCTTTCCTAATACACAATTAACTAGGTCGGCCAATTAAGGCTTCCCATCATACAAATAATTACATAAGCCCTTGCTAAGATACACACGGTACCTATAAAAAGTACACAATATTTACAATTCATTACAAATATTTCTAGATCCGTAATCCACACTCAGAATTAATTTCCACACGTTACAAGTCTAAAGTCGGCCAAGAAATAAGTCTTCTCCAAAACACACACCACAGCTGACGTTATCAGTACCCAAATAGAAATCAAACTCAATCCTTTTCACCATCATATGTCGGCTCTCCATCAGTAAGGTTGCAAGTTCTGAAACATCTTCCTCAACAAGATATGCCCGAAACACAGAGACCTTCTCTGTACAGAATCACAGTCACAGTCTAGAAAAATTGTCTTTACTAAAACAACTGTAACATCCATGATATAAAACATAAAGTCAAGTGGCCTGAGATGTAAGGTCAAAACTCACTCTTCTGCTTAAATCCAACTTCGCTCATTCTGGTTCATCCATACAACGTTTGTACATGCCTTCCAGTCAAGTAACTAGTCTGTCTTATTTCACAGAAATATATGTTGACATCAGTGACAAAACATGAGTATCAACAAAATGGTTAGTACCAAAAATTGATATCATCCAACAAATAATTGTTAGTTTACTTTCAATCATGCAAATCATAATCTAGAGTAAATTTCAATTTGGTGCTTTGAAAAGAACAAAAAAATTTCAAATTGGTGTCATAAAATCAATCTAATTAGCTTTGGATCAATCTTGCATTTGCATAGCATTTAGAATAAATCATTTAGCTTTCTTTAAATCCTTCATTTAGGATATGGTGTAGTCAATTTTTCTTGCAATGACCTGAGAGCAAGATTCAAACTCTTGCCTACTAGAAGGCAATAGATCAATTTAGGTTAGTTGTTTTTTTATTGTATTTAGTTTAAGCTAACCATGAAATGCATAATTGAAGTGTGTGTGTTTGCAGCTGCAGAAACCCAAAATCACACATACAATTTGAACACTAAAGGAAATAGAACCCTAACCCTAAATCTGATGAAGCAGTAAAACAAACTAAACCTAACAATTATCAAATTTGTGTTTCTCTTTTAATCTAAACAAATCCATAGGACATATAAACAAATAAAATATTGGAACCCTTTTAAAATACAACCTTAAACACAATTAAACCTAAACATCACTCAACCATAAGACTAAATAAGTACCAACCTTGACTTTGAACCTAATACGATTACAATCATAAAAAATAAATAGTTATCCTAAAACTAAAAGTAGACCAAATTAAATCTTAAACCTGATAGTAGACAAATCTAAACCCAAACCCCAATCTATATTAAACACTACCCCTAACACATAAGTACTATAAACTTAGTTCCCTAATAATAAATGAAAATAAATTCTAAACCTAAACCAAATTGAATTGTAATAAAAACCCTAAATCAGCTTGAACTGTAATCATAAAACTAAATTAAGACCAAACCAAATTAAATACTAACTCTAAACCAAAAAAAAATTGGAATTGGTTTTGTGATAGGTGTTAAAATTCATGTTTTTTCATTGATGTCAACATATGTTTCAGTGGAAGTCTCAGACAGACTGCTTATCACTAGTACATGGAAGATTGGCATAACTATACGGACATTGTACAAACATTTCAGAGAATGTGATAATGGGGATGTATAGAAGGAAGAGCAGTGATCTTATATTTAAGGTCACTTGTCTTCATCTTATTGTTGGCATTAGTAACAATTGGTTTTGTGAAGACTGGGTAAAGAATAGTGACAAAGAATTGTGACAAAGTTGATCTCTAATTTTTTGAGATAACTTGGATATAAGAACGAGTCATTATTTGTGAGATTAAGGTGTGGAAGAAGAAATGTTGGAGAATGTTACTTGTGATTTTTGATTTTTTGTGTTCTTGGTGACGTCAACTGAAGCATGTGATATTTCAAAGATCTATTCATGGTTGACTACAATGATGAAACATGTTTAAAGGATGACGAGCGTGGATTACCTAACTTGGAGTATGATTTAAGAGTTATAATTGATGTTTACTTTTTTAAGGTACCATGTGTATCTTAGCAAGGGTATATTTAATTTTTTTTATATTGGGGAAGTCTTAACTAGCCGACCTAATTTTTTATTGTAAACTTATACAAAGAAGAGTTGTTTCTTGGTGAGAGAACATGTAAGTGGAATGTTGAAGTTGTGAGCTTGTATTTGTGAATTCTACTGGATGTATAGTAGAGGTAGTGATTGTGATGAACATCATTGGAACTGTTTAATAAATCACATTGTTATCAATCAGTTCACTGGTTATTGTTACTCATATATTTGTATTTTGGACAGTGAGTCCAGAAGGTGGATTTAACCTTCACATTTAGCCAGTGAGCCTCTTCTTTCTCTTGATTCCTAATAGATTTTGTCCTTGAATAGGGACTGTGTACTATATATAATAATAAAGTAACATGGCTAAATCTCCTAACAGGGATACTATACTTCCAGTGTATTATTTGTGGGTGCTAATTCCCACCGGGGTTTTCTGTTATCAGGGTTTTCTCAACAACAAATTCTTGTGTTATGGTGTTACATTTGTTATGTTGAGATTTTATTTAAGTATATGATTTTCAAAGTATAAAGTTTAATTTTATTTGGCTCACAACTAATTCACCCCCCCCCCTCTCAGTTGTGTTTGTGGACTATTATTGTTAACAAATCTTCCCTAACCTTAATGATAAAGAAGATTGAACCCTAACACTGAGAGTATTTGAACACTAAAGAAAATTGAACCCTAACCTTAAACCTGATGAAGTAGTATATGAAACTAAACCTAATGATTATCAAAATTATGTTTCTCCCTTAATCCAAATAAATCTATAGGATATGGAATTAAATCAAATCCTGGAACCCTTTTAAAACACATTCTTAAACACCATTAAACCCAAACATCACTCATCCATAAGCTTAAATAAGTACCAACCTTGACTTTGAACCTAATGTGATTACAATATTAAAATTAAATAGTTATCCTAAAACTAAAAATAGACCAAAATTAATATTAAACCTAATAGTAGACAAATTTAACCCAACACCCAATCCAGATTAAACCCTACCCCTAACACATCAGAAAGTGAAACTTAGTTCTCTAATAATAAAACAAAATAAATTCTAATCCTAAACTAAATTGAATTGTATTCCAAACCCTAAATCAACTTGAACGCTAATCATAAAACTAAATGAACTCCAAACCAAATTAAACACTAACTCTAAACCAAAATTTACCCTAACCTTAATGATAAAAAAATTGAACCCTAACAATAAGAGTATTTGAACACTAAAGAAAATTGAACCCTAACCCTAAACATGATGAAGCTATATAAGAAACTAAACCTAGCGAATATCAAATTTTTGTTTCTCTTTTAATCCAAATAAATCTACAGGACATGGAATCAAATCAAATCAAATCAAATGTTGTAACCCTTTTAAAAAATAACCTTAAACTCTATTAAACCAAAATCTCACTTGATCATAAGCTTAAATAAGTACTAACCTTGACTTTGAATCTAATGTGATTACAATATTTAAATAAAAATAGTAATCCTAAAGCTAAAAATAGACCAAATTGAATCTTAAACCCAATAGTAGACAAAGCTAAACCCAAACCCCAATCTAGATTAAACCCTACCCCTAACACATAAAAACTTGAAACTTAGTTCCCTCAAACTCTAAATCAACTTGAACCCTAATAATAAAACTAAATGAACACCAAATCAAATTAAACACTAACTCTAAACCAAATTTTACCTAAACCTTAATGATAAAGAAAATTGAACCCTAACACTAAGAGTATTTGAAAACAACATAAAATTGAAGCCTAACCCTAAACCTGATGAAGCATTATAAGAAACTAAACCTAGTGATTATCAAATTTGTTCTTCTCTTTTAATCCAAACAAATCTACCGGACATAGAATGAAAAATAATCACGGAACTCTTTTGAAACATAACCTTAAACACTATTAAACCTAAACCTCACTCGACCATAAGTTTAAATAAATAACAACGTTGATAATTGAACCTAATGTGATGGTGGGTGTAGAAGGAGAGAGATAGCTAGAGGGGGAGAGAAGAGAGAGGATGGAAGGAGGGAGAGAGAAGATCAGAAGAGTTAGAGAGATATAGGTATGAGAGTAGGAGAGAGAAGATAAATAGAATTTATTCCCTAAACCAAATTAAACATTAACCATTGACCTAAACCAAATTGAACATTAACAATAAACCAAATTGATCATTACCCATAAGCCAAGTTTGAATTATACCACTAACTCTCATTCTATAGGTATTCCTAAACCCAACACTAAACAAAATTTAACATTAATCCTAAATTTAATCGAACGGTAACCCTAACTCTAAATAATAACCCAAATTTTAGGTCTGGTCTTGAAGCTAATTCAATACTACACCAACTTAATCCATTACCCCAATCATTGACAAAACTGAGTCGTAAGTCTAATGTAAAAATATATTGAACCGTGATCGTTAAACAAAATAAAATAAAACCCAAACCCTAAAGCTAATTGAACATTAAACCAAATTGAACCCTAATCATAAACCAAAATAGCATAACACTAAAAATAAACAAAAATAAAACCCTAAATAAATCTAATTAAGCACTAAACCTTCTCTAACTCTAACCCTAGCCTTATCAGTAACAGAATTTAACCTCAATCATTTAAACCTTATTAAATGTAATCCTAAACCTACAGTAGATTGAATCCATATATTAAAGAAAATTAAAACCTAACAGTAAACTAAATTTAACCCTAGACATAAGCCTAATTATATCCTAAACCAAATTAAAGCATTAATCTAAACTAAATTAAACCCCAATCCTAAACAAAATTGAACCTTAATGATAACACAACTAAATAAAATGATAACTGAAAATGTTATTGAATATTAAACCAAATCAAACTCTAATCCCAAGCCAAATTATAGCTAAAGCTAACACTAAAAAAATTTGAACCCTGATTGTACATCAAATTATACACTAAGACTAACACTAAACCAAATTGAATGCTAATCCTAACAATAAAATAAATTGAATTATAACCCTAAACATAATTGAACATTAAACCAAATTGAACCTTATCCCTAATATTAAACCAAATTGAACTATATATTGAAGAGAACCCCAATCCTACACAAAATCTAAACAAAATATTAAATATCAATCAAATAATGATGCTAAAGCAAATTATAGCTCAAATATTGTGATTACAAGATGACCATAGATTCAAATCAAAATTAGGCACTACATTAGACACACTTTACACTATATTTGGTGCCCTAGGCTACATTCAAGGTTTAACATTGGTGCAAAATTAAGGACCATTAACGCCGACTTTAGCATTCCAAACATATTACATTTATGGGTCAAAATCGGCGATAAAGTGGATGTTAACCTCTGCGTCATTAAAAATACAAAACCACCGCAGACATTTATAGATTCGCGGGAACATTTCATATTTTTGAAATCACAAATAAATGCATTAAATTCACGAGAAACACTCAGTGTAGCGCTCACTAATGAGTAAAAAAATAAAAAATTCACGCCCTCAATAAAATTACTGTCATATGTCACTCTGAATTTTTGTATCAGTTGTTGTTTGTTTTCCTATTGGTCTTGTTGATCTTTTCATTTTCATGTTGAATGCCCGCTATTATTTTGTTGTCAGATACAGAGAATAGGATAGACAGTGTTTACATTTTTTGGTCGTCCAGTTTAATTTTTTTGTGAGATAGAGAGTAGCTCGGATAGATGGATAGAAATCAAACCCCTGATTTTTCTTTAAACGTGAAAACATATTTTTCCTTTTGGTTAAATTTTAACCCATATAAATTTATTTAGATAGAACTTCCCCTAGGTTGCCTCAAAATGTTGATCAATAGAGGGAACAAAGAAGACTCTGGCCACAATGAGGTAATACAATATAAATTTCTAGATTTGTAAATGTTTCCATTGTTTCTTTAACTTTTAGTTTTTGGCTTTTTATTTCTAAATCTAAAAGAAGAAATTTATTTATTATATATATATATGGACATGAGACTGACAAAGAAAAAAAGGCATTGACAACCATATTGGGGATAGACGTAGTAAACAAATTAGATGGTATTGAATTTGGAATGCTTGCCAGATACTTTGAAAAATGATCTAGTAATGGCTCTGAAGCGTATCAAAAAGAAGCAATTGATTCCCCAGTCACTCAGGCAATGACCATAAGTGTTAAGATTAAGTAATAGTGAGAGTGGGGGTGAATCAGTATTACAACACTTTACAAACTTATTTAACAAATTTGAACTTAACCATGCAATTATTGAAATAAATAGAATGTGCACATAAAGTAAACAACTCATAACGCCATGATTTGTTCATGAGGAAACCCTGGCCAAGGGAAAACCTTGGTGGGGATGATACCCACAAATAATGCACTAAGAGTATAATGTCCCTGTTAGGAGCTAAGTATTACAAATTTAGTACATATCCTTGTTAAAGGATAGAAACCCTATTAGGGGTATACAATGAGCACACTGCTCTTACAAAGAAATATTGTTCAGTTATAATGATTTATCAAAATGAACAATACAAGCATGTGCTATGCTTAAGTAGTCCTAGTTATAGCTCGCATCAACTTATGCTTGATTTTGACATCACAATGCATCTACGCATTCCATACATTACTTCACATCATAAAACAACTCTACTTATATACTCAATCTCAAAAATTTCTTCCAGTTAGCTCACAAGGGTTGAAGACAATTATTCAATTGTGTATTGTCATTGATGTTACACATGTATTTACACTTATGTAGTGATGTTACACAAATGGCTACATTCAGACCGAGCACAGTTGGTGAACATAATGAGTTATTTAGTGTTGACCGAGTTTAGTCAGGCATTGAAGGAAGTTCAGTGTTGATCGAGTCACTGGGGCATTTCAGTCTTGGTCGGGCATTCAATGGCAACTGACTAACAGTGATTTATATTCTATAATAAATTAGTTATATGAGGCCGACTGAATTGTGATTTATTATTAGAAGTATATTCAAGCCGACTTGATAGGGCTTACCATATAAATTAAAGTTCAAGTTTGGATTGAATGTGTGGAAGTACAAGGTGATAGAAAGAAGACAAAGAAAAAGTGTGGAATTCTGTGATATGAAGAGTGAAGGTGAAATCAGACAGGATTCTGATTGAGTACTGATCACTTGGAACTACAATAGAACATCTGATTAGCAAGGATCCAGTTATAATCAGAACAGATATCTGAATCAGCAAATACATTTTATTACACATACAGGTCAATCCATTGTTACTTTCTAACAATTGTAGCAGTGATCTAAAATCTCTTAACAGAGTAGACTTAACAGTCTTTTAGTAAATCCTCTCACAAGGTAGCATTTCTATGTTGAAGTGTTGAAGACCTCTAACAAGGCCACTCCACAAAGGGTGATTAAATCCTTTAACAAGGTCACACCTAATAGTGTGTTATTGTAACCTTTAATAGGGTTGACTCTTAACAGGGCTCACTTCAGAAGAGTGAAAAATAGTAAATAGTTACATTGGTGGTTTTTCCCATATTGGGTTTCCACATTAAATCTTGGTGTCACCTGTGTATATGTTATTTGTTTCATGCTTTATGTTTCTACACTTAAATCTCTAAAGTATAATTGCATTGGATATTATAAAGATTACTTTGACACCCGAGTTATAGAAGAATATCTTAATTAACCGAGTAACAGTGTTAAATTTTTTAAGACATCTAAGGGACAAAGGATTTGTTTTGGAGTAACTGATTCACCCCTCCCTTCTCAGTCACTTATCTCATTTCCAACAATTGGTATCATAGCTTCAAGTGCTTTCAGAGAAGGTATCAAGGCCTAAGCTAAAGATCAGAGATGTCTTACATAAGGGAGATCCCTAAGCTAAACAAAGACAATTTCCTAGCATGGAAGGAGCTGATGAAGCTACATCTATCTACTATCAGTGATGCTAGTCTATAATTTTTGGAGAGAAAATATGTGGAACCAATAGGGACTATGACCGTGGAACAGATGATGTAACAGAAGCATTACAACATAATGATGATTGACATAGCTTCTTCACTCAACTACTCAGAATTTGATGAAGTCAAGGACTGCCCTACAACCTATGATATGTGGAAGAAATAACAGGACATTCATGGAGGATATGCAAATGTAAGAAGAGCCAAAGAATAAAGTTTAAGAGGACAATTTGACTAGATGAAAATGAAAGAAGGAGAAGACATTATAGGATACAGTGACATAATCAAGAAGATTGTGAGTGCCATCAGAGTTGTAGGAGGAATAATTGAAGATACAACAGTGGTCATCAAGGTACTAAGAACTTTACTTCCTATTTATTTTATTAGAGTTTCAACTATTCAAGAGATGAGGTGCAATAAAGATATAACTCTAGATACATTAGTGGGAAGGCTTACAACTTTTGAGCTGGATAACTTTGACAATTACTCTCCTAGCTCTAGCAATCTTGAGTCTCCATTCAAAGTGAAACTGAACCTTGGTAAGAAGGATAGAAACTCAAAAGGGAAGCAGATTGAAAGTGAAAGTGATGATGAAGATCTTAACATCATTGAAGCACTACTTGCAAGAAGATCTACAAAAGGAAAATACAAAGGAAAGATACCATTGATTTGTTTCTCATGCAATGAGGTTAGTCACATTGTAGCAAAGTGTCCGAAAAAAGAAGACAAAGATGAGAAAAAGTTCAACAAATTCAAGGGAAAGAAATATTTCAAGAACTACAAAAGATACAAGGATAAAGGTAAGAAGTCTTTTTATATTGCTAAATATTCTGATAGTGATGAAGAAGAAGAAATCGTTTATATTGCTATTAAGGATGAGTCAGACAAAGAAGATGAAAAGACAACACTTTTCTCACACATCAACAAAAATGACACATGGATAATTGATAGTGGTTGATCTCATCACATGATTGGTGATAAGACAAAGTTTGAACATTTGAACACTATGATGGTGGGAGTGTCAGTTTTGGGAATGATGAACCTTGCCCTATAAGAGGAAAAGGTTGCATTGTTCTAACAGAAGGAATCAAATGTGATATTTCTTATTGGGTTGAAGGATTGAGGAGAAATCTACTCAGTGTAGCATAGTTGAACAACATTGGCTTCAAGGTGGAATTCTAGAATGGTAAGGCCAAGCTCCTGGATGGTAAAGGGAAACTAGTTAGAACTAGTAGACAAACAAAAGGTAATCTATTCTATCTTGATCTCACTAAAGGTTCATGCTTTATTGCACAAGTAGAAGAAATTTGGTTATGGAATAAAAGGTTGTGTCATGTAAACTTTGATAATCTGGTAAACATAAGCAATAACAAGAGAGTCAAAGGTATTTCCTATTTTAAAGAAACCTGAGTTAGCAATATGCAAACAATGTCAAATCAGAAAGATGAGAAAAACTAGTTTCAAAAGAAAGAATTACAATACTGATGAATTATTGGAATTGGTACATACTGATCTATGTGGACCAATTAGAACAACAAGATATACTAGAGAAAAGTATTTTATTCTATTTTTTGATGATCAATTCCAGAATGATGGCTGTCATGTTTCTCAGAGAAAAATCAGAAGCTTTTCAGAAATTCAAGTGGTATCTTGTAAGAGTAGAAAAGGAAACAGGAAAGAAACTAAAATGCTTAAGATCTTATAGAGGAGGAGAATTCATTTCTAATGAGTTCAATGAATTCTGTAATGAGAGAGGAATCAAAAGATAGGTATCTACCCCTAGTACACCACAGCAAAATGGAATAGCAGAGAGAAGAAATAGATCCATCATGGATTGTGCCAGAACTCTAATGATTGAAAAGAGTGTTGCTACCAAATACTGGAAGGTTGGCATCAGCACTACAGTGTTCACCCTGAACCGAGTTCAACCAAAGAAAGGTAGTAGCAAGACACCTTTTGAATTATGGTATGGCTACAAACTTAATGTCCGTTATTTCAAAGTATTTGGAAGTAGATGCTACATCTTGAAGGAAGCTAGAAATGGAAAACTAGATTCAAAAGGTGATGAAGGAATATTCTAAGGTTACTCATGTAAAAGAAAATCATACAAATGTCTAAATCTTACTACTTATAAAGTCATAGAAAGTGTACATGTCAATATTGATTTTTTTTGCAGAAAAATGTGAAGAGAAGAGCAGTAAAGAGCCTAAAGACTACATGAACTTTGTGTATTATGAACCTGATACTATACCTATGACTCGAGAAATGGTGATGGAACAATAGAACTATCGACCACTAAATATACTAGCACAAACTGTGCAACCCGAGTTGCAAACTGTGCAACCCAAGTTGCTGGTAGAAGAGACTGAGTCACAGATAGAGGAAACTGAGTCACAAGAAAAGGGAAACAAGTCACAAATAGAGGAACCCAAGTCACAGAAAGAGGGATTCGAGTCACAGATGATGGAACCCGAGCACGAGATAGAGGAACAGGAAAGAATGTTTGAGAATGATAGACCTAGTGGATCAAGTCTAGAACCTAGAACAAAAGATCCAATACTTTCAACATATGTTAAAAGGCATCATGCACCTGAGAAGATAATTGGAGATCAGAAAAAAGGTGTAATGACAAGGAAGAAACTCAAAGGTACATGCTTACTAACTGAATTTGAACCTAGAATTGTTAAAGATGCATTGAATGATGAAATTTGGATTGAAGCAATGAATGAAGAAATTGAGAAGATTGAGAAGAACAAGACTTGGACTCTTGTGCCTAGGCTAAAGGACAAGATTGTGATTGGAACCAAGTG
This sequence comes from Thuja plicata, assembly GCA_018584345.1. Lineage (NCBI taxonomy): Eukaryota > Viridiplantae > Streptophyta > Pinopsida > Cupressales > Cupressaceae > Thuja > Thuja plicata. Next base: position 3,611,525 of record MU225820.1, on the reverse strand, counting down.
GGTTTTTAGAAATAAGATGAATGAAAATGGTAAAGTTTCTAGAAATAAGGCCAGACTAGTTTGTAAAGGATATGTTCAAGAAGAGGGTATTGACTATGGAGAAACTTTTGCTCTTGTTGCAAGACTTGTAGGAGTCAGAACTCTTCTGGCATATGTTGCACATAAAGAATACAAACTATATCAAATGGATGTGAAATCTACATTTTTGAATGGAATCCTACAAGAAGAAGTCTACATTGAACAACATGAAGGATTTAATGATCCTAGTAGAAGGGATATGGTTTGCAATCTATACAAAGCATTGTATGGACTAAAGAAAGCACTCAAAGCCTGGTATGAAAGACTGAATAGCTATCTAATAAGCATTGGATTTCAGAGAACCAATGATAACAGTAGCCTTTACATCAAAGAAGGACAAGAGAAAAAAACATTGTTAGCAAAGATATTTGTTGATGACATATTATTCACTGGTTGTGATGACCTATGCAAAACATTCTCTATAGCTATGAGTAAAGAATTTGAGATGTCTATGTTTGGTGAGATCAAATTCTTTGTTGGATTACAAGTACATCAAATGAAGGATGGTATCTATATTACTCAATCAAAATATATCAAGGAGATACTTAAGAAATTTGGTATGGAAGATTCCAAACCTATTGGAACACCCATGTGTACCAAACATAAATTGTCCAAAGATGATGACTCAAAGGAGGTAGATTAGACCAATTACAGATCCATGATTGGAAAATTGCAATATGTTGTTCACAGCCGACCTGATATTGCATTGGCAGTTGGTATTGTTGCAAGATTTTCAGCTAATACCAGAGATAACCACCTAATGGCAATCAAAAGAATTCTGAGATATCTGAAGGGTACTGAAGACTATGGTTTATGGTATAAGAAAGGTGGAAACTTTGATTTAAAGGCATTCACTGGTGCTGATTGGGCTAGAAGTGTAGATGACAGGAAAAGAACCAGTGGTCGAGCTTTCTTTCTTGGAAAGAGGTTAGTATCATGAACTAGCAAGAAATAGAATTGTATCTCTTAGTCTACAGCAGAGGCAGAATATGTTGCTACAGCAGTGAATTGTTCAAACATCATATGGATCAAGAAATTTTTGTCCAGAATGAAGGAAGAAGTAAAAGAGTCAGTTATTATCTAATCTGACAACACCAGTTTCATTAACATTTCAAATAATCCTGTGATGCACACCAAAACCAAGAATATAACAATAAAGTATCATTTTTTGAGGGAATTGGTACAGAATAAAGAAGTAAGGTTGGAATATGTGAATACCAAAGAACAAGTTGTAGACATATTCACCAAACCTTTACCTAAGGATGCATTCTTGTATCTT
>MU225820.1:3595440-3610118 GCA_018584345.1 Thuja plicata | reverse complement strand
ATCATTTTTTGAGGGAATTGGTACAGAATAAAGAAGTAAGGTTGGAATATGTGAATACCAAAGAACAAGTTGTAGACATATTCACCAAACCTTTACCTAAGGATGCATTCTTGTATCTTAGAGGAAATCTAGACATGCTTCCCCTAACTGAAGCTCACTAAAATATAGTTTAGTGATGCATCAACCCAAGTGACAGTGAAGATCCATCAGTTGATGCAGGTACATCAGAGCACATTGCAGATGAATTTGTACATTCAGGTAGATTACAATTACAAAATTAAATGGTACTGACTATTCATATTTGTGGAGATGGTGTCTTTGGCATCTGTTGTCAAAGAGGGAGAGCTTTCTATAATACATAAGAATAAGATAAAAGAGGGAGAGTTTTCTATAATACAATAAGAGAGAGATTTTGATTTTAGAGGGAGTTTTTGGATGTGAATCAGAATGAAGCTAAAGACATTAATAAAAAAAAAATTTGCTCTACAATTCTTTGTATTATGACATATTGTGTTGCCATCAATGCCAAAGAGGGAGATTGTTGAAGACAATTATTCAATTGTGTATTGTCATTGATGTTACACATGTATTTACACTTATGTAGTGATGTTACACAAATGTCTACATTCAGACCGAGCACAGTTCGTAAACAAAATGAGTTATTTAGTGTTGACCGAGTTCAGCCGGGCATTATAGGAAGTTCAATGTTGGCCGAGTCACTCAGGCATTTCGGTCTTGGTCAGGCATTCAGTGGTAGCCGACTAATAGTGATTTATATTCTATAATAAATTGGTTATATGAGGCCGATTGAATTGTGATTTATTATTAGAAGTATATTCAATCCGACTTGACAGGGCTTACCATATAAATGAAAGGTCAAGTTTGGATTGAATGTGTGGAAGTGCAAGGTACATAATAGAAAGAAGAGAAAGCAGAAGTGTGGAATTCTGTTATATGAAGAGTGAAGGTGAAATTAGACAGGATTCTGATTGAGTACTGATCACTCATAGCTATAATAGAACATATGATCAGCAAGGATCCAGTTATAATCAAAATAGAGATCTGAATCAACAAAGACATTTGTTTACACATACAGGTCAATCCATTGTTACTTTCTAACAATTGTAGCAGTGATCTAAAATCTCTTAACGGAGTATACTTAACAGTGATTTTGTAAATCCTCTCACAAGGGAGCATTTCTATGTTGAAGTATTGAAGACCTCTAACAAGGCCACTCCACACAAGGTGATTAAATCCTGTAACAAGGTCACACCTAACGATGTGTTATTGTAACCTTTAATAGGGTTGGCGCCTAACATGGCTCACTTCAGAAGAGTGAAAAATAGTAACTAGTTACATTGGTGGTTTTTCCCATATTGGGTTTCCATGTTAAATCTTGGTGTCACCTATGTATATGTTATTTGTTTCATGCTTTATGTTTCTCCACTTAAATCCCTAAAGTATAATTACATTGGATATTATAAAGATTACTTTGACACCCGAGTTACAGAAGAATATCTTAATTGATCGAGTAATAGTGTTAAAGTATTTAAGACATCTAAGGGACAAAGGATTTGTTTTGGAGTAACTGATTCACCCCTCCCCTCTCAGTTACTTATCTCATTTCCAACAACAAGAACATCACAAAATGTGTCCAACACTTAAAATAGAAAATTTATAGTCGAAAATCATATTTCAACAAATTGGATTAGGAACTAAACTAAGTCCAAAGTAGCACTTCTAGATTCCTCAAATTACTCCCTTAACCATTGCAGCCATTCATTTTCCATGTATCATTGATGCATTGTCTTCACCTAACTTCAATATGTTGTAACTTTGTCTAGTCAACTTAAAAATCTAAGCAACCTTGACTAAAGGTCTATACTATCTCGTAGTACACTTCTCTAAGCTCACATAACTTAGTTTGATGCATACTGTGCTCGATGATCAAAACTATGTGACTGTACCATGCTAACTACATCCTAGACTTAGTCATTTTTAATAAACTAATTATCCAAAATTGGATTGTACTCCAAGCAACCATTCCAATGATTAGTGTTGCCATAAATGACAACCTATAAGCTATGTTGATTAGACCACTTGCCAACAATCTCCCTCTTTGGCATTGATGACAACACTTAGTAAAAAATGACTAAGTGCTCAATAAAAAAATATTGACTAAGTGCATATTTTTCATACTCATTACTCCCCCTTTGACATCAATGGAAAATGTGTACTATAAGTAGTATGTGTATATATATATCAAATTTGCACAACTGCTCACTAATAACTCATACCATGTGAAGTACATCTTGGAAAGAGGTTTCCAAGATCTTCGTCTTTGTAGCCCATGTCTTTACTAAGATCTTACTAACATGAATCATACCATTTAGAGAAAAATAATATATTTATGCGACCTTTAGTGTTGTAGGCATGTCTTCAGTAAGAGATTTCTTTTCTTTCTCCATATCTGAAAGATGCTTTTCCAGAATTGATAGTTTAGGAGTGATTAGAATCCTCAACACACCAAATCTTCCCAATACTCTTATTTTCTCTATCTCAAGAACACTGATTTTGTCTAACAACCTAGACACTTCCTTATCCAAATCAGTGACAGTTTATGAAAAGGACCCACAACTCTTTACCAATCCATCTAAAGTCATTTTTTTCACTCTGAATAATATTTTATCTGTATCTTTCAAATACATGAGGGGACTTATACAGTAACCATATACCTTTCTTCCATAAGCTATACAAGACTTTTCTTCAGTAATAATGTTGATTAGTATACCCAAATCCCAATTGATTGACTTATATAATTCTTCCACATATAGCTAGCAACTTTAGTTGGAATTGTGGAAAGATATCAAGAAAATCCTAAAGAGACTCACCTTGCTTCTATAAAGAGAATATTTAGATTTCTTAAAAGAACACTGGAATATGACTTATGGTATAAAAAATCTGATGTTTTTTTTTTTTGCATGCTTATACTGATGTTGATTGGGTAGGACATGTTGATGATAGAAAGTGGTGTAGGAGCACCCATATCTTATCAGGATGATGAAGGATAGGATATGGGACATATGAAAATATTCTCTTTTGTGTTAAGTTCTCATTTTCTCAATGTTTGTAATAAGTGTTACCTACTTTGTAACTCTATGTCATGGATAGGTGCATTATAAAACACCATGGGCATATGAGCCAAGGGGAAGTAGTGATGAATCCTTAGGGATTTAGAGTCCTTTAGGAGTTATTTTTATGTTTTCAATAATTTTTTTCCAACCCTATGTCAAGTAGGGCCTAGTTGTGAAGGAAATACAAATTTCCTAGAAATTGTGAAAAACTTGTCAAAAATGCAAAACTTGCATTTTGACAACATTGACAACATTTTTTGTCAAATGTGAAAATTTCCTCCCAATAGATCTAACTTTCAAAATTTGGTTATGAACCATTGGATCAATGTATATGTACCCCAAATAATCCATTTTCAATTGTTGGGGGGTGATTGTATGGACTATAGAATTTGCAAGCAATAAGATTTATTCAAATTTCCTACATATGTGATGTTTCTGAGCATGTACGGATTGGGAAAGACCTCTGATTGATTTTGGAAATTTCTACATTTCATTATCTTTCATTCTAAGTTGGTTTGAAGTGTTGAGACCATCGAGGCTAAAATTTATTTAAATTTTGAATTCACTGGACTGTGTATCCCTGAGAAACCCTCTGAAATAAGGGCTTGGCCTTCAAATAGCTCTAACTTGTACTTCCATCATCAAAAATTGATGAAAATCTATGGAATTAAATTTATTCCTATGTATTTTATGATTCCTAAAGTTAGGAGTGTGCAAGTGCAGGGTTCGAAGGGAAATCTGATGCCCTAGATAGACATTTGTATGTAGCTACCTACTGTGATATGAAGATGTTATTATTTTGAGAGCTAAGTGTTGAAACAAAGGGTCTACCTTTATATTTGAAAGTTTTTTGGATGTCCCTTGAAGGGAATATTGTTGGTTTGAAGAGATAGATAATGGAGATGGTGGTCCCTTTGTAAACCAAGGTGTAATTGCCCTATTAGGCCTCTAGTCTTTTGTGTGTTTAAAACCCCGTTTGTGAAGTTCAAAAGAATCCCTTCTAGGAGTTTGTGTAATTCAATAAAGGGTGTCAGTATATCACTTTTTTTTATAGGTTCTTTGAGGGAATTTGAATTTATGTTCCAAAAACTAGTGGGATATGGCTACAAGCCTAAATAGGCCTTAGTGAAGCAAATACCCTTAGTTACTTTGCAAGACCTTTTCTAATGCATAAGTTGTGTTGTTTGGATCATTTTGGGATGAAATACATTGAGAATTTATTCATGTGTATAGAAGGGACATTTGAGGGTGAGTTGGTGTCTAATCAAACCCATCGATCTTTGATTGAATGGAGTTGATGAATAGGGATCACTAACAATTGTTGAAGTGTGTCATTGAGATGTTGGTGTGGACTTAACTTAGTATTTGGAGCCTTGTCTTGTGAAAACCATCCATTTGAGAGTAGTAGGGTGTTAGGGGTCATAATATCCCAAGTAAGAAGGGATCTGTATCAAGTGGTATCAGAGAAATGGAAAGGAACCCTTAGGTAGAAGAAGTTGAAGAAGAAGACATGGGAAAAGAAGATGAACTTCCACAGAGAATGACCAATGTGGAACTTTCAAAGCTTGTTAGAGAACAAAGGACAGAGTCATTTTCTTAGAGTTGGTGGTGGCTCTTGGTGGAGTGTTTTTCAGAGATTCCTCTTTGGGGAAATTTGGTATCCTAATTGTTGAGGTGGGGAAGTTGGTTGGTGCTGATTTTCATAAGGAAGGGTGTTTTGATGATCTCAGATTGTCTGACTTATTCCTTCGCTTAAATGTTCCTTTTTATTTGAGTGTGATTTCTCTTGGTGTTGGTTCCTAGTGTAGTGTTTTGAGAGGTTCCTCTTTGAGGTAAATTGGTATCCTATTGGTTGTGGTGGGGAAGTTGGCAGGTGTTGATTTTCTTAAGGAAGGGTTCTTTGATGATCTCATACCTTCTAACTTCTTCTCTTCAGGGTCCCTTTTTCATTGAATGTGGTTTATCTTGGAGTTGTTTCTTATAGAGTGTTGAAAAGTTCCTCAATGTGGGAAACATGCATCCTATTTATGGATGTGGGGAAGCAGCTAGTGTTGTTTTTCTTAAGGAAGGGTTCTTTGACAATATTAGAAATTCTGATTTCTTCCTTCTCTATAGGGTTCCTATCTCATTGCATGTGAAATATCTCAGTTCTAGGTGTGTTTTGAGAGGTTCCTCTTTGGGGGGAAATAATATCCTATTTGATGATGCGGGGAAGCTGGCTGGTGCTTATTTTCATAAGGGTGTTGTGATGATCTTAGACCTTCTCACTTCTTACTTCTCTTCATGGTTCCTTTTCATTGAAGGTGAATTCTCCCAGTGTTGGTTCTTGTATTTTGAGAGGGTCCTCTTTGGTGGACATTGCAATCCTCTTTGCTGAGGTGGGGAAGTTGGTTTGTTCTAATTTTCTTAGGGGAGGGTGTTGTGATGATCTCATACATTTTTCTTTCCTCCTTCTCTTCAAAGTTCCTTTTTCGTTGAATGTATATTCTCTTCATGCAGGTGTTTGGTGCACTCTAGTTTCAGTGGGGTTGGGGGAGGTAGGTTGTATACATTTCAAGAGGATGATCATTATTGAGCATATGCCTTTCTATCCCCTCTTCTTGTGATTGATTTCTTCCACCCTGTGATGTTGTTGTCTTGTGACAGGAATGAGATTCTTGTTTCTAGGGATGTCGGTCATGGTAGTTTGTGACTATTTTCAGTGGATGCATGTTATTGTGTTCATGTCATTCTACTTCCTTTCTCTGCTATGGATGTCCTTTTCCATTCATGTCTCTTTCGGTGTTGGTGGTAGTTGGTTCTTGGTTGCAGGACATGTGTTGGAGTTTAGGAATAATTTTTTTAAGGGTATGAGCATTGATGATCTTGTTCTTCTTCTCCTACCATCTCTACATAGGGTTTCTTATACAAGACACACCTTTTTTTCTTATCTATAAATCCTATTGAGGTGGATGGAATAACTATGGAGGTGGAATTCTATGTAGCCAAGAGGTTGTGGTTTCTCCTAAGATTGTCCTGTGTTGGTAGTGGCCTTCTTGTGAGTAAGTATTGGTTGTTGAAGGTTGGGGGTGTTATGATTAGGTAATACTGAGAGGGGGGTTGAATCAATATTAAAACACTTATTAAAACTTTTCACCCAATTAAACATTAACCATATGCTTGCACAAATGAAAAGAACATAAGAAAATAAAATAGTACTCATAACACCATAATTTGTTGTCGAGGAAACCCTGGCCAAGGGAAAACCTTGGTGGGGATGGTACCCACAAGCATGCACTAAAGTATAGTGTCCATGTTAGGAGACCTAGCCCTCTTAGGAGATGAATATTACATAGTACATTTCATTGTTAAAGGAATAACAACCTTGTTAAAGGTATACAACACCCTGTTAGGGGACAACTAAGCTTACAACTCTTACAAAGTAATTTTGTTACAAAATTTTCTCAGTAATGAGCAAAAACAAGCATCTTTAATGCTTAGATAGTTCCTGTCATAGGTCATCAATGATCTCTATCATCCTCTCCTCTACAATTTTCATATCATCCATCCAATCATCTCACATACATCCATACATATCTTCGCTCAACAAAAATTTCTCCATATATATATATATATATATATATATATATATATATATATATATATCTTATCTCTTAACTAAGTCGGCCCTCTTAACCAAATATTACATAGTCGGTTCTCAATAAAAAATACCTTTAATAAAAAATATCAAATACAAATTTGGTGCTCTTACATAATCAAATTTTAGGTTATCAACAACCATGATCCAACTCTGATTTCCTGGAGTCCATGTCATACTCTCTGAATCATCACTTATGTCCAACTGCTTTGTATAACTGTTCTATTGTTGTTTGTCTATCTTCAAATCTCTCTAACTTGATGTAAAATTTACAAAAAAAAAATCAATCTTAGGTGGAGGTCACATATACCTCATACTATCTTCCTCTAAGATCGCTTTCCCTAATGCATCGATCTCAATCTTTGATACCCAAAATACCTCTGTAACTCTACTTTTGTACTTAGTTGATTTCAGAGTCACCAAAACTCAACTTAATATGAATCGATCTATAACCCATATGTGTTTCCATAAATGACAACCCAAAAAGTGAATCTCACCATGCAAAATAGATCACTTTCCAACAATCTCTCCCTTTGGCATTGATGGCAACACTTAACAAAAATAATGACTAAGTGTTCCAACAAAACTATCTTTCCTTCTCTATTTTGTTTTTCTCTTTTCTTCTCTTATACATTTTCTCCTTCTCCTTATTCATTTTACTCTTCTTTCTTATCTCATTCATTTTTATACTCTTCTCCCCCTTTGACAACAATGATAAAGGTGCATACAAAGTAATAAAATCAGTGCTTGCTCACCAGTTTTAGAACATCTTGAAAGGAATCTTCCAAGATCATCACTTATGTACCCCATAACTTCAGTAATAGTTGACTAACATGAATTAGTCCATTCAATGAAAATGATGCAGTCTCTACTTCTTTCAACTCTGTAGGCATAGAGTTAGTTAATGCATCTGTTTTCTTCTCCAAGTCTGATAGGTGTGCTTTAATTATGGATAGCTTAGGAGTGATTAAACTCTTCAGCAAATTGAATCTAGTCAATACTCTCCCTTTCTCATTATCCAGTATATCTAGTTTTGCCAATATTCTTGTTACTTCCTTGTCCAATCTTGTTACAGATTGTGAAGAGGTCTCACAATTGTCCAGCATGTTGTTCAAAGTTGCCCTTTCCTTGGCAACATTGTCTTCAATGTTATGAAAATGCCTAATAGGATTCATGCAGTAACTGAATAGCTTTCTTCCATGTTCAATGCAACTCTTAGCATTAGAAGTAGTGGTCATGAAAATTCTCAAGTCCCAAGAGATAGATTTGAAAACTTTGGATAACTTCTTCTCAGAGTAGTTCTTTTCTACCTTCTCCTCTGCAATCTTTATCAAACTCCCATAATAGCCATCAAATTCATCAAGTGTTATCTTCAGGTTTTAAATATCATCTCTGTGTTGGAAAACAATAGGTACTAGAAGAAATTTTTTCACAGTGTCAATTTCTCTGGTTATTACCTTAGCCTTTTTGTCACCTTTTTGTTATGATCTCTCCTTGGCTTTAGTGAGTGCAGTAAAAGCCAATTTTACTAGCTCATCTTCATCCATGCAATCAACATCAACATCTATTGTATTTTATTTTCTTGCCAACAATGAAATAGAAGATGTGATTACCTTAGTTTTAGTCTCATCTTTTTCTTCCTTTTCTTTTTTTTCTTTATCCTATTCTGCTTCACTCTATTATTTCTTATGCTCTTCTTTCTCTTTCTGCTCGGCTTCCTCAACAATTATGTTGTCCATATTTTCTGCAAATGGGTCCTTCTCATCATTAGAGGTGTCAATTATTATAGGTACACCAGAAACATAGAAATTTGGTTGTGTATTAACTTTTTTCTTCTCAGCACTTGCCTCAATTGGTTTCAAACTCTCTCCCATTCCTAGGTTTGTAGGCAAAGTAGTTTTAGGAAGTGGAGTCTCCTCAGGAGTAGGATTCATCAATATTTTCTCTAGTGATTTCTGATTCTCCTTAGTGATTTCATCATGTCTTCTTTCCATGATTTTCAGTAGTCTAATCTTAGTTCTCAGCAAAGGTTTCAATTCTTTAAGTATTTTGTCCCTTTCTTGTAAAGATATCATAGGTAGCATGTTGTCAATTTCCTGATTTCTAATAGTTTCATCCTCTATCTGTGCTAATTGTTTCCTAGTCTCCAATCTCCCATACAAGTCTTCAGGTGCACTTCCTTCAATTTCCAATAGAGTCTTCTTTAAAACAAGTAGATGATTAACCACAATATCTCCAATCTTAAGTTTATCTCTCTCACCAGGCTTGTCATAGTATCTATTTATTGTAACTAGCTTACCTTGATCAATAGCTCTTTTCTCAATCATCTTCATGCCAAGCTTCCATATGTGCTTCTCAGTTTTAGTTTTCTTCTCTTCTCTCACAATGCTCTGCCCTTTAGGTGGTGAATGTTGTATGCTATCTCTAGTGTTTACTCTAGGAGTAATCTTCTCTTCTTGTGATGTCTGTTGTGATGGAGGAGGTGGAATGTATACCATCACTACTTCAGGAGTGGGAAGGGTTGTAGTACTAGAACTTGCCAATCTAGAAGATTTCTCTACCATTTTCTTTTTCACTTATTTTAATTCATCTTCTGTCAGTCATGCCTTAATGCCACATTCATGCACAAGGTTGTCAACTTTCCTTTTCCTCATACCTATGATCTATTCCTTTCTCACCTTAGCAGATTTCTCCACATAAGTTCCCCATCTTTCCTCAGTTGTATCAATTTCTGATGCAAGAACATGTTCAACTTGCATAGTAAGTACCTCTGAACTTACCTCATAGAACATAGGATAACACCATTTCTTCCTTGGTGTGACTTCCTAAAAGAATACACAATCAGTTTCAACCATGAAACAGATTGTATACTTGTATTTATCAACTATGTCATTAGATATTCTGTATCTATTTTTCATCTGTCTCTGAAGGATTTTGATCATGCCAAATAGTTCACCATCAACCCATGTTCTATTCTGTCTTTTGTAACTTTGTGTGATCTGAATACCAGTAGGTATCCTTGATTTCCAACCACTAGGGTACATACCTGGAAATTTGTGTTCAATGTGAATACACATATGTACCAATAGTGAGCCAAATCTAAAGGTCTTTGTTCGGTCATTCTTTACCAGTTTCACATTCTCAAGAAATTGTTGTGCCAATACTTCGCATAGGTTATATTTTACATTTTATTTTACCATTCTCCATGCCATCATGATAACTCCTGCATATACTAAATTAGCTCTACTAATGTAGAAGAATTTATAGCTAAGTATCATAGCAATTAGTCTCACATCTTGTTGAAATATGTCATTCACAGTCATTTCTTGCCTGTCCCATTTGGAGTGAGTTAGGGTTTCAACTTGTTTCTTCACATGTTTCTCTACAATAGGAATGATTCTTGTATTTTCCAATCCATTAATCTCATGTATTAAATCATTGCAAATCTTCACAGGCTGCTTGCCTATCCAAATGAATTGATCATGTACTCTGCTCAATAATATCTTGAACCATTCTTCTTCATTGAATTCACACAAATCCAAAATTTTCATAATACTCAATTGATCAATGTGTTTGTATTAATCTCTCATAATTCCTTTATTAGTCATATACTCCATCTTAGTAGATATCTCATCAATTTCCAGTATATCATACTTACAATGAATGTAAGCCTTGATATCTTCTATGTGTAGAACTCCATAGGGTGTCTGGGAAAATGCTCCTTCCGGGTCTTCTTCACAAGACTTGAATGAATGTTTCTTAAACTTATACCTAGGTTGATCTACAACATCATAAATAACAGGTGCACCCATAGCTAGATGATGTAAATACCTCTTTCACATTGAATTATGAGTTTTCGCTTCAACTGATCACACAAGGCAAATGTGGGATATACTGAATCTCTCTGCTCTCTGATCTCCTTAGGTATCTCTTCATCAAATGGTAAGTAAATAGATCTTCATATGGTACTTTATACAATGTTTAAGTTATAAAAGTTCACTTTACTCAATACTGTCCAGTCGGCTGTAGATCTCACAATCACAATATATGCATCGTCTGATATTACGCTCTTAACTATAAAATCCATGATGTTGGCCATGTTCATACCTAAGCTTGCATGAGCTTAATCCACAAGTTTTAGGGTAGGATATATTCTGATGTCTTTATCCAATGCTTCCCCTAAGGGCATGATCAGACAATTAGGTCGATTCTGCTTTACTTCCATCATGCGAAGATCTAGTAGCATCTAGTGTCTCTCCCTGAACCACTATCTCACTTGTTCATTTGATCTTCCATATCTTACCACTGTTGTTATCTTTTGCTTTCTTAAAACAACTGTCAAAATCAATCTTCAAATCTGCAACACTTTTACCAATATCACTTCCATTCTTCTGTGTATTCATAGGAGGTGGTACTCTTTTGTTGTTTGCTCCATTATACTTGCAAAACTTTTCTATATGACCTGGATTATTGCATTTGTAACATATAGGAGGTCTTCTTTCCCAATTTACTTATAGCTTATAGTACTTCGCAATATGTCCAATGTTACTACATTTGTAGCATGTAGGTTTCACTGTAGGTTCTCTTCCATTGTCTTGTCTATATCTAGATTGATTAGGTTTCCTGCATTCTACTTTCTTGTGCCCATATCCATTACAATTAAAACAATAGCCAGAAAAGGTCTTAAAAGGGGTATTACCATTACAGTCTCTTTTCATGTGTCCAAACTTGTTACAACCAAAGCATCTACCTCTAAAAGGTTTGATATGCTCTTTAGGTTCTTCAATAGTAGGTTTTTCAACATCAATCTTTGCATCATATTTCTCTTCCTGATTCTTTGAGCATTCAGCTTCATTGAAGCCAATACCAATCATATCACCTTTAGGTTTTTTTCTGTCTCTTTGTTCATCGATCAAATCACTGTTGGTGTGAAGTTTCTCAATGTGTTTCTTTGCCTCAACAAGTTCACCTTTTATAATCTGATTGTATTTCTCCAGTTCTAGATACTTGTTCTTGTAGTTGTCATCCTCATTATTCATTTGTTCTAATGCACTATTCAAGGTTTCTTCAGTCTTCTTTTTAGTATCCTTTTGTAACTGTATCTCTTTAGTCATAGCCTCATTCTCAAGTTTCAAAGTTTCATTTTCTTCTTCAAGTTGTTTCATCTGATCTGAATTGTCTTTGTCTAAATCTTCTTTTATTTGAACCATAAGATCATGCCTCTGACTTCTGGAAAGTTCAATCTATTCTCTAAGTTTCTTTATAAATTTCCCAGCTCTTTGCATGTTGAATTTTAATTCTCCATTCTCTTCTTTTTCTTTGTCAAGGTCTTCAAGTGCAGCATCAAAGTTTTCTTGCAAACTGTCCAAATCCATTATGATCTCCCTTAAGCTGTTAGACTTTCTCTCCAAGGGCCAAAAGCTCTGATACCAATTGTTAGGATTAGGTAATACTGAGAGGGGGATGAATCAGTATTACAACACTTATTAAAACTTTTCAACCAATTAAACATTAACCATATGCTTGCAAAAATGAAAATAACATAGTACTCATAACACCATAATTTATTGTCGAGGAAACCCTGGCCAAGGGAAATCCCCGGTCGGGATGGTACCCACAAGCATGCACTAAAGTATAGTGTCCCTATTAGGAGCTGAATATTACATAGTAAATTTCCTTGTTAAAGGAATAACAACCTTGATAAAAGTATACAACACCCTGTTAGGGGCCAACTCAGCTTACAACTCTTACAAAGTAATTCTATTACAAAAATTTATCAGTAATGAGAAAAAACAAGCATCTCTAATGCTTAGATAGTTCCTGTCATAGCTCATCAATGATCTCTATCATCCTCTATTCTGAAATTTGCATATCATCCATCCAATCATCTCACATACATCCAAACATATCTTTGCTCAACAAAAAGTTCTCCATATATATATATATCTTATCTCTTAACTAAGTCGACTCTCTTAACCAAACATTACATAGTTGGCTCTCAATACAAAATACATTTAATAAAAAAAAATCAAATGCAAAGTCGATGCTCTACATAATAAAAATGTAGGTTATCAACAACCATAATCCAACTCCGATTTCCTAGAGTCCATGTCATACTCTCTGAATCATCGCTTCTATCCAACTGCTCTCTATCACTGTTCTGTTGTTCTCTGTCTATCTTCAAATATCTCTAACTTGCTGTAAACTTTACAAAAACAAAATTGATCTTAGGTGGAGGTCACATATATCTCATACTATCTTTCTCTAAGATCGCTTTCCCTAATGCATCGATCTCAATCTTCGATACCCAAAATACCTCTGTAACTCTGCTTATGTACTTAGTCAAATTCAGAGTCACCAAAACTCAACTTCATAGGAATTGATCTGTAACCCAGATGTGTTTCCATAAATGACAACCAAAAATTGAATCTCACCATGCAAAATAAATCACTTGCCAATAGGGGAGCCTCTCAAAACCCTTTTAGGCTTGTGGCCCTTGGCTGGCTCTTGGTTGTCTCTTTTATTTTTGGTTGTGGGATCTATGTTAAACCCAAATTTTTAGGTTATGAGAGCCTGTGAAACCCCTTCCAAGGTTGAGGGAGGCTTTCAAAACCCAATGTAAGGTGTTAAGGTTCAGGGAGCCTTTCGAAACCCTGTAATCTGTCGTGAGGCTTTGGACTTTGTGGGACAACCTATGTTCTTATTATCTATTTTTTAGGTTGTTGTTCGTGTTAGAATACTTCAGAGATAACTGAGAGGGGGGGGTGAATCAGTTATCTACAACTTTAAATCTTTTGTACTTATTAATCTAGATTGATACAAAGTAAATATACATTCAGATAACTCATTAAACAACACATCAATTTGGTTACAGGGAAACCAAATGGTTAAAACCCCGGTGGGAATTAGTACCCACAAAGAACTATAATGTTTATAGTAATCCCTGTTAAAAGATTCTTCAACCCTGTTAGGAGTTGTACAATACAATGCAGTAGTATAGTTGACCTGGTTAAGGGTCGGACCCTGTTAGGATTCTTTTACATGTAACCCTGTTAGGGGTGGAGGACTCACTGTCCAAGTGGTGAAGGCTACAACCTTCTAGTTATTTGATACACACTGTATCAACAAGATGAACTGTTGTTTGTGACACTGCTTGTCTGATCAGTTCCTTTTATGCGCCGATGCTTTAACCTCTTGTAAAGCAATATAACAATCTAATCTGTATTCTGAATGCTTCAACATAAACATCTATATTATCAACATATGATAAATATAGCTCTGTTGCATCAACACTCTGCTCTGCTTTTCAATCTCTGGCTTTCGCAACTCTTATCACAAATGACCTTCTATAAGTACATACTCCAAGTATGAGATCATGGGACCTATTAGAAAACTCTTCATAATATCTTTTTCGGCTCTACTAAGCACGCAAGCATAATTACAACTGCGCAAGTCAATGCTGAACAGACGCGTTGCTTCACTAAGTCAGCTTCACCAATTTGACCATAACATTGTAATCTTTTTGAAACATGATTAGCGCATTTAGATTAATATCAAAAACTCATAAATAATCATGAATATACACACGCATATGCAGAAGATATGCGCAACTCAATTAACATGTTGCATATGTCTGCCTTAAACTATTAATCCTCCAGAACTATAACCGTCAATAACATAATTACATATCTTTACTGAAATGTCATATCTAAGTCTGCGTGTATGAACATAGCATAGTAAACATGTCAAAAACACGTATCTATCCACGCTGGTCTTCATGTCATCATATGGATAAGTACATATAGAAGTATTGTTGTGTATTATATGTTGTCATCAATGACAAACATACAATCATTCAACTGTTCAGAATCAAATCTCCAACAATCTCCCCCTTTGGCATTGATGGC
>MU225820.1:3581341-3592515 GCA_018584345.1 Thuja plicata | reverse complement strand
TGATCTTTACTATATTATCAAAATTGATATGACAAAGTCTCTTGTGCCATAACCAACTATCATCCACCTTTGCAACAAAACAACTTACATTTGAATTAAGCTGAAAAACATTACCTTTTGTTTTAGATCCTGATGCAATCATGTCTCCATCCTTGTTGCTAATGATGCACTTGTTGTCTTTGAACTCCAAATGATAGCCTTTGTCAAGTAGCTGTCCAACACTCGACAAGTTATGATGTAATCCATCAACATATAGAACATCGTCTGTCTTATTCTTTCCATCCAGGGTGATGGAACCTCTGCCTATGATAGGTTTAGGAGTGTTATCTCCAAATCTAACCATACCACCTTTGTATTTGTCTAGATGAACAAATCTGTCTTTATCACCTGTCATGTGATGTGAGCATCCACTATCAATGATCCAATCAGTTCTGACATCTGCTTTAGAAATTAAGGCTAATTCATGATCTTCTTCTTTATCTGTAATGTCCATATCTTTGAGCAACCTTTCCGTGTCTTTAAGAGAAACAAATCCAATTTCATCTTCTCTTGAATCTTCATCAGTTACACCTTCTTCAGCATGGTAACATTCCTTCCTATACTTAGGTTTGTAATCAAATCTGAACTTCTTGACTCTTGTTGGACACTTGGATGCAAAGTGACCAATCTTATTACATGAAAAACACTTAAATGGAAGTTGTCCTTCATACTTTCCTTTTCCTTCCTTTTCTCTCTTAGCAATCATGGCAATTATCTCTTCTAGCTCTTCATCAGTTTCTTCATTCTTATTATGACTAGAGATGTGTGAGGATTTCTTACCGTGGATTGAAGCTTTGAAGGCTGTTTCATTCTTAGGTTCATTCTTCAATCTTGATATTTCAAATGTAGAGAATTTGCTGATCAAAGTCTCTCTCTTGAAGTCTTGTGAGAATTGCATAGTTTCCTCTAGAATTATGATCTTGTTTTCATAGTCTGATGTCAAAGTGGTTAACAACTTATCCATTATATCTTCTTCTGAAATTTCTCCTCCATTGTTTTTGATTCTAGATACTGCTTCATTTATCCTCTGATTATAAGCTCTAATGTTCTCTTTTGGTAACATCTCAAGACTGTTGTATTTCTTCTTCCATGTCTTCCTGCGTGCATTCTTTGCTTGAACATCTCCTTCAAACATGTCTTCTAAATACTTCCATATGATATGTACTTTGTCAAACTTCTTGATCTCAGAAAATTCACTGTCAAATAAGGCGTTGATTAGGACTTCTTTGGCAATTGCATTATTGGTAAATGTTTCCTTTTGTCTTCTAGTAGCATCATCCTTTGCAAGGTCTTTCAAAGATGGGATTTCAACCTCTTGTGTAGCAATCTCAAAGATCTCAAATCTAATGCATTGTAGATGTGTTACCATTTTGTTTTTCCAATCCAAATAGTTCTCTCCATCAAACTTAGGGCTGTCTTTTCTAAATTATGCCATCTTGATCTCCCTTAAGCTGTTAGGCTTTCTCTCCAAGGCATTTGGCTCTAATACCAATTGTTAGAATACTTAAGAGATAACTGAGAGGGGGGGGGTGAATCAGTTATCTGCAACTTTAAATATTTTGTACTTATTAATCTAGATTGATACAAAGTAAATATACATTCAGATAACACATTACACAACACATCAATTTGGTTACGGGGAAACCAAATGGTAAAAACCCCGGTGGGAATTAGTACCCACAAAGAACTATACTTTTTATAGTAATCCCTGTTAAAAGATTCTTCAACCCTGTTAGGAGTTGTACAATACAATGCAGTAGTATAGTTGACCTCGTTAAGGGTCAGACCCTGTTAGGAGTCTTTTACATGTAACCCTGTTAGGGGTGGAGGACTCACTGTCCAAGTGGTGAAGGCTACAACCTTTTGGTTATTTGATACACACTGTATCAACAAGATGAACTGTTGTTTGTGACACTGCTTGTCTGATCAGTTCCTTTTATGCGCCTATGCTTTAACCTCTTGTAAAGAAATATAACAATCTAATCTGTATTCTAAATGCTTCAACATAAACATCTATATTATCAACATATGATAAATATAGCTCTGCTGCATCAACACTCTGCTCTGCTTTTCAATCTCTGGCTTTCACAACTCTTCTTATCACAAATGACCTTCTATAAGTACATACTCCAAGTATGAGATCATGGGACCTGTTAGAAAACTCTTCATAATATCTTTGTCGGCTCTACTAAGCACGCAAGCATAATTACAACCGCGCAAGTCATGCTGAACAGACGTGTTGCTTCATTAAGTCAGCTTCACCAATTTGACCATAACATTGTAATCTTCTTGAAACATGATTAGCACGTTTAGATTAATATCAAAAACTCATAACTAATCATGAATATACACACACATATGCAGAAGATACATGCAACTCAATTAACACGTTGCATACGTCAGCCTTAAACCATTAATCCTCCAGAACTGTAACCGTCAATAACAGAATTACATATCTTTACTGAAATATCATATTTGAGATTGCATGTATGAACATAGCATAGTAAACATGTCAAAAACATGTATCTATCCACGCTGGTCTTCATGTCATCATATGTATAAGTACATACAGAAGTACTGCTGTGTATTATATGTTGTCATCAATGACAAACATACAATCATTCAACTGTTCATAATCAAATCTCCAACAGTTTGTGTGCTGGTTTTTAGCTGTGGGTTTGTTGGTCTATCTTTTGTAGCTAGTGCCTTAGATGAGGCTCTAGATCCCTCTCAAAATCTTCTTGTCAAAGGGTTTCAGGGTCCCTTCAAAACCTATTTTTACCTTAATCAAAAAATTTCTTTATAAGTAAGAAGTGAAAAATAATTATGAAGTGATATTTAGTATATTATTTTTTTTAATTTTTAAATTTAAAAGATAGATATTTAAAAATTATAATATAATTTTTTTTATAAATATATTTAATGTGACAATTAATTGTTAGAGTAAGAAGATATTTCACTTATTAATTAAATCATTTTGATTTAATTATTAAAGTCACTTATTATCTCTAGTTTACTTAAGCTAAACTTTAGGCATGTAATAATTAATTATTTATTAATTATTATCATGCAACCTAGGTTTCTCCCCTTTCAGGGTTTTGATCACCTTCATAAGGTTTGATCTCATTATATTTTATTATTCTCTCTCTGAATGAATATTTCATCTTTTAGAACATTCTTTGTTGTGTCTCCATTCTTTGCTTTTGTGACAGGTTTTTGCTGTAGTAGATCTTGGTGATAGAATTCTTCAAATTCTAACATGGTATCAGAGCTTTGATGTTGCAGGCCATTCCTAGGTTTTTGAAGAGTTTTTGGAGCTCTAAGAGTTTCAAGTTTTTAGGAATTTTCGTGTGGATCTGGGGATGAGTTATTTTTCAGAGCACTTTGGGCACAAATCAACCTCACGGTTGTGCTCAAAAGGCACATCCAATTTGGACATAGTTGCATTTTGAGGCAATTTGTTTTTTTGTATATAAGCCTTTTTTGGCACATGTATCGAGAAAAAAACTTATATAAAAGTGTTGAGCACTTATGGGTTTTGCCCAAAAACCCATATTTCCATATAAGGCACATCCAATTTGGACACAGTTGCATTTTGAGGCAATTTTTTTTTTGTATATAAGCCTTTTTGGCATGCATACTGAGAAAAAAAATCTTATATAAAAGTGTTGAGCGCTTATGGTTTAAATCAATTTTTTGGAAAAAATTTTGATTGAAGCGGTCCCCACCACGTGGGAACCACAAATGATGGTCCCCACCACCTCGGCCACTCTATCAGGGCTACGGGCCCCTCTACGGCTGCACCACCCACAGATAGCCCTTGCGCCCCTGTACGCTCCCCTCTACGGTTGTGCCACCAGCGGGCTGCCCTGTGCCACCTGCGGGAAGCCCCCAGCACCACCGACCAAGGCTAAGCGACATGTGACCAGTCGTCGGCCATTTTCAGCCCCAAGGGGGCTTAATTTTTTTTCTTCAGGGTCCTTTTGACCTCCTAGTGTTTTTTTGGTCAATTTGAGCAAAAAGATGTTTCTTTTGGACTTCTATGTATTGTTGGAAAGCTCTTTCCAAGCTCTATCCAAATCTGGAGGTTTCATCAATTTTTTTCTGTTTGTTGGCCCTTTTTCCATTCAAAGAGAGGGCTTCTTTTTTGCACTCCCGGGCCTCCAAAATGTGCATACAGACTCCATTTTTTTTCTCATGAATAGGCGTTGGAAAACTCTTCATGAGATCTCTTCAGATTTGAGGTTTATTTTTTGAGAAATTTAATTAGCTATTTTCCCAATCAATCTAAAGCACTTCTTGCACTGTATCTCCTTCTATCTTTTTGGTTTGTACTAGGGTTTGGTTTTTCTCTTTATGGGGGGTGTTTTTTTATTTTCTGTCATTTATCTCTGAAGAACTAGGACACTCATAAACACAAAACACAAACCCTTCTACATTGTTTGTCTAGTTCTGAAATATAACTAATAACTAAATAGTAAGAGCAGTGCAACAATAGAAAATTTAACATCATTTGAACTTCTCACTCCACATAATTTCCATTTATGGAAATCCCGTATGACTCGGACTCTCAGGTCACAAGGGTTATGGTATTTTTTGGACACTATTCAACCAGTTTTGACTCGTCCTTATGAGATCATGCAACACAAGAACAAGATGGATGATGCCATGGGTGCAATTTCTCTGCATGTTTCAGAAATTTTACTCTTTCATCTTGATAGTTGTGATACTCCTCTTGATATGTGGGAGAAGTTTCAAACTCTCTTTGGCACAGTAAATGAGTTGAGGGCACTTCAAATTGAGGCATAATTGACAGATTTGGGTCCTGAATCATTTCCTTCTATTCAATATTTATTGATGAAAGTCAAATCTATCAGGTCTATCTTACAAGGTTGTGGAAAGAATAAGATAGATACAGAGTACATTTACTTGATTCTTTCTAAGCTTCATGGTCCCTTTCAGATATTTTCTTCTACCTTCCATTCTACCATGGATGCTTTGGGTCCATGATTTACCATGCCTGCATTTGATATATTCTGTGATCGTTTGACTCGTGAGCAGGCAAAGCTATCTCAACTTGATTCTCTCACAGGATCAAAGAACCAAACATTGATTTCCCAAACATATAAGGGGAAGAAGGAGCAGAAACAGAAGTCACAAACAACAGAGTCTAGGAAGGATTCTAGTTCTAAGCACTCCTTTGGCTCACCTTCTCCTAAGGGGAAAAAATCAAAGACAAAAAGATCTATGTCTGCTTATTGTAAAAAATCCCAATCATGATGAGTCTCATTGCTATGAGAAGAAGATAGATGGATATGAAAAACAAACTTATGATTTGAAAACTCTTCTTAAGAAGAGAAATATTGATATTTCTTCTTCATCATCATCAATCTAGATAGATGGACATAACAAAGGGAAGGGTCATGCATTATGTGCAATCACTGGTCCACACTCTTCTAGATGGCTACTGGATTCAGGTGCTTCACACCATATAACATCTTCTCAGGATTTATTTTCTTCTTTTGAGGCTTCTCCTACCCCACACATTTTGATGAGGAATAACACTGTTATGACTGTATGTAGGAAAGGTTCTATTGATATTGAAGATGGTGCATTCAATGATGTACTATGTTTTTTATCTTTGTGCTCTAACCTTCTCTCTATTTATCAGATTACTCATAGTTGTACATGGAAGACATTTAAATTCACACAAGATTCAATGCACATTAGAGATAGTGAAACATTCAATATTGTTGCAATAGGGACAATTGATCATTCTTCCACTTGTACTCTTTCTATCATTTTGGTCCACCATCTCCACTCTCAGAGACTAGCTCTCTTTTTTCACAAGAGCCTATTGAGGTGAAGTTGGGTCACCTTGAACTTATGTGTTATTCCTAAGACCAGTGCTATGACTTCTACACCTCCACCTCCTATTGAGTTTACATATGTTCAACAAGATTCCTCTTCAGAATTTCCTGACATTATCACTCCATGCATCGAACCACCTAGTGCAGTTGTTGAGGATATATTAGAGGATATTCATCTCCTCTCAGATGATAGATTCAACACATTTTTTATCCCACCTGTTGGAGATTTGCTTCTGTGCAAATAATTGATTGTATGTTTGTCATTGATGACAATATATAATATACATCAGTGTTCTATATGCAATTATCAGTACACATGTTCTGGAGCTATGCATGTTTATTTCCATGGTGTATACATGTTCTAGATGCTATGTGCATTCACGCCGAGTCTGATACAAAGTTTCAGTTGAGTTATGTTAATCAGTTATGGTAGTTACAGCGTCTGAAGATTATCTGTCTAGAGCTGACGTAAATACAGTGTTTCTCGAGTTGCGCCTATCTTCAGGATATGTGTGTTTGTATTAATTTTTATTTATGAGTTAGTGATCATGATACAAAGGCGCTAAGTGTATTCTATCAGAATCATGAAGTTGGAGTTAATCTGGTGGAGCCGACTTTGTGAAGCGTCACATCTATTCAGTTTGGATTGCACAGTTCTAACTTTGATTGCATGGTTAGTTAAGCTGACAAATAAGTTGATGAAGTATTCCCAGATACCATCGTGACCTAATCCTTGGTGAAGATACATATAATAGTTCAATTATGTTTGCTAAGTGTGAAAATGAAGTGCAAACAATAGACAGAAGAGAGCAGAAAGTCAGACAGAATAAGTTGAAGAACTATGTGAAGAAACATAAGAAGATTACAATTCATTGGAACTAATCAAGATAGTAGGTCTACTCAAACCATTCATCTATCAGATATAGTGTATATTTTTTCTACTGAAGGTTGCAACATTCACCATTTTAGCAGTGAGCTTTTGGACAGTGAGTCCTCACCCCTAGCAGGGTTACTTGTAAAAGACTCCTAACAAGGTCTGACCTTTGACCAGGTCTTTGTACTTATTGCATTGTAAAGAATAACTTGTAACAGGGTTGCAAGATATCCTAACAAGGATAATTATACTCAAGTATAGTTCTGTGTGGGTGCTAATTCCCACTAGGGTTTTTACCCATTTGGTTTCCCCGTAACCAAATTATTGTGTTCTCTATTGTGTTATCTGAATGTGCATTTGATTTATGTTAATTGATATCTAAGTAAAGAAAATAATTAAAGTAGCTGATAATTGATTCGCCCCCCCTCTGAGTTATCCTTTGGAACTATTCCAACAATTGGTTTCAGAGCCAAGTGCCTTGGAGAGAAATCCTAACAACTTAAGGTAGATCAGAAGGCATACTTCAGGAAAGAGAGTCCTAAGTTTGATGGAGAAAACTATCTTGACTAGAAGAACAAAATGATAACACATCTTTAGTGCGTTGGATTTGAGATCTATGAGATTGCCACTCAAGCAATTGAAGTTCCCACCTTGAAAGACCTTGCAGAAGAAGACTCTACAATTAAACAAAAGGAAGTGTTCACTCAAAATGCAATCGCCAAAGAAGCCCTAATCAGTTCCCTATCCAACAGTGAATTTTCTGAGATCAAGAAGGCAGATAAAGCATACTCTATTTGGAAATACTTAGAAGATATGTTTGAAGGAGACATCCAAGAAAAAAATGCGCGCAGAAAGACATGGAAGAAAAGATACAACAACTTAGAGATGCTACCTGAAGAAAACATCAGAGCCTACAATTAGAGAATTAATGAAGCAGTTTTGGGTATCAGGAACAATGGTGGAGAAATTTTAGAGGATGATACAATGGAAAAACTAATGACCACATTGACAGCAAACTATGAGAGCAAGATCAATATCTTAGATGAGACTATGCAATTTTCAAAATACTTCAAGAGGGAGACTTTGATTAGTAAAATATCTGCATTTGAGATATCAAGATTGAAGACAAAACCTAAAAGTGAGACAACTTTCAAAGCCTCAATCCACAACAAGAAATCCATAAGTAGCTCTAGTAATAATGAACAAGTGGATACATAACTAGAAGAAATCATTGCTATGATTGCAAAGAAAGAAGGGAAAGGTAAAGGGAAATATGAAGGACAACTACCATTCAAATGTTTTTCATGCAACAAAGTTGGTCACTTTGCATCCAAGTGTCCTACAAGAGTCAAGAAGTTCAGATTAGATTACAAGCCAAGTACACTAAGGAATGTTATCATGCTGAAGATGGTGTAATTGATGATGATTCAGGAGAAGATGAAATTGGTTTTGTTGCCATTAAAGACATTGAAAAGATGCTTGAAGAAATGGACAAAGAAGATGAAGAAAAAGCACAAGAGTTAGCATTAGTTTCAAAAGCTGACATCATAACTGACCGGATCATTGACAATGAATGTTCACACCACATGAAAGGAGACAAAGATAGATTTGTGCATCTAGACAAATACAAAGGTGGCATGGTTATATTTGGAGATAACCCTCCCAAACCTATCATAGGCAGAGGTTCTATCACCTTAGATGGAAAGAATAAGACAAATGATGTTCTTTATGTTGATGGTTTACATCATAACTTGCTAAGTGTTGGACAGTTGCTTGATAAAGGATATCATTTGGAATTCAAAAACAACCAATGCATCATTAACAACAAAGAAGGAGACATGATTGCATCAGGCTCAAAGACGAAAGGTAATGTCTTTCAGCTAAATTCAGAAGTAAGTTGTTTTGTTGCAAAAGTGGATGACAGTTGGCTATGGCACAAGAGACTTTGTCATATCAATTTTGACAACATAGTCAAGATAAGTAATGTAAATGTAGTAAGAGACCTTCCAAGTATTGCAAGACTAGTTGACACCATGTGAAAGGAATGTGTGATGGGGAAGCATGTGAGGACCTCATTCAGAAGCAAACAAAACTCTGCTAAAAACAAATTAGATCTGATACATACAGAACTATGTGGACCTATTCAAACTAGATCATACTACAGAGAAAGGTATTTCATTTTGTTTGTTGATGATTTCTCAAGGATGATGTGGGTTGCGTTCCTAAAAGAAAAATTTGAAGCTTTTGAGAAGTTCAAAGTGTTCAAAGCTAAGGTTGAGAATGAATCTAGATTAAAGATAAAATGTCTAAGATCTGATAGAGGAGGAGAATTCACCTTTGACCAGTTTTACGATTACTATGAAGAACATGGAATCAAGAGATAGTTAAGTGCACCTAGAACCCCTCAGTAGAATGGGATTGCAGAAAGAAGGAACATAATAATACTTGACACAATGCACACTATCATGATTGAAGGAAAGGCTGCTCATACCTATTGGAGAGATGCGGTCAATACAACAGTCTATACTATCAATAGAATACAATTGAGGCTATGCGCAGACAAGAAACCCTATGAACTTTGGTTTGGTAATGTACCTACTGTAAAATACTTCAGAATATTTGGAAGAAAGTGCTACATCAAGAGAGATGATAGCATTGGCAAGTTTGATGCTAGAAGCGACGAAGGTATTTTTCTTGGTTACTCTACTAAAAGCAAAGCCTATAGATGTTTTAATCTAAGATTAAAGAAGATCATTGAAAGTACTCATGTGAAGATTGATGAGAATTTTATGATTCAAGAAAGATATTATGACTATGCTCCTATGATTGAAGATGAGCCCAGACCCATCAATAAGGACACAATTATTGAAGAAATATTTGACTGTATTGATGTTTCATGTAACAATCTTGAACCAAGTGAAGAAGAATCACAGATTACAGATGAAAGTATCACTCCTAAGAACTCAAAATACACATCCAAATACCACTCTAAGGAAGATATCATTGGAGATTAGAGCGCTAAAGTCTTGACTAGATCTAGAGCAAAAGGTTCAACCACTGATGAAGAGGTTTGCTTACTTTCACAGATTGAACCCTTAAGTGTTGAAGATGAATGCAAAGATTCAGATTGGCAAAGTGCTATGCAAGAAGAATTAGATCAAATAATCAAGAATGAAACATGGGAACTGGTCCCTAGACCTCATGACAAAAATGTGATTGGAACAAAGTGGATATTCATGAACAAAATGAATGAAGAAGGCACAGTGGTAAGCAACAAAGAAAGATTAGTATGTAAAGGATATGCACAAAGAGAAGGAATAGACTACACTGATGCATTTGCCCATGTGAGCAGACTAGAAGCTATCAAGTTGTTTTTGGCCTATGCAACATTCAAGAACTTTAAAGTATATCAAATGGATGTCAAGTCAGCCTTTCTGAATGGTGACCTGAAGGAAGAAGTTTGCATAGAGCAGCCTGAAGGATTCAAACTTTCAGACAAACCAGACATGGTATGCAGACTAAAGAAAGCACTTTATGGACTGAAACAGGCCCCAAGAGCTTGGTATGAGAGACTTGATGGTTACTTAACAAAGATATGATTCAGAAAAGGAGTAGCAGACTGTAATTTATTCATAAGAGAGACAGATGAAGGATTACTACTCGCTGCTATTTTTTTATGACATTAACTTTGGAGGTAATGACAAACTTAGTGCAGAATTCACCAAAGAAATGAAAAGTGAGTTTGAAATGAGCATGATTGGACCTATCAAATATTTTCTTGGATTGAATGTAAAACAAACAGACAAAGGTATATTCATAAATCAGTCTAAGTATGTGAAGGAGATATTGAAGAATTTCAAAATGGAAGATTGCAAACTAGTAAGCACCCTCGTGATAACAGGAAGCAAGCTTTCTCAAAATGATGATTCCACATCAGTTGACAAGACTCTATACAAGTCTATGATTGGAAAACTCATATATCTTATTCAATCTAGACCTGATATTTATAATGCAGTTGGCATTGTTGGAAGATTTGCAATTGAACCTAAACAAAATCACCTAATCGCAATAAAAAGAATATTAAGATATTTAAAAGGAACTATAGACTATGGTTTATGGTTTATGATATCCTAACTCAGAGAATATACAACTTCATGTGTATACAGATGCAGATTGGGCAGGTTGTGTTGATGATAGAAAGAGTACATCAGGAGGAGCATTATTTCTTGGAGATAGATTGGTCACTTGGACAAGTAAAAAGCATAATTGTATCTCTCAGTCAACAACAGAAGCTGAGTATGTTGCAGCAGCATTGAATTGTTCAACAATGGTTTGGATCAAACAGATGATTAAAGACTTTGGTATTCAGATTGATTATCCTATTGTTATTC
>MU225820.1:3556084-3568288 GCA_018584345.1 Thuja plicata | reverse complement strand
AACAGTGCCCTCCGGTTTCGAGTCTTCTTTCTATCAAAAAAAAATAATTTGAATTTTGATAAATACACAACAAGTTATCAGTTACGCAGTCAAGGTATGTCAAAATTACAGTTGACTCTACTTCAAATGTTCATAAAATATGCAATAATCATGATAATGTCGTCAAACCAATTGCATGCCCTCCGTATGGATGTTACAAAACCAAATTCAAAAGAAGCACATCAATATCTATCTTAGAAAAAAAGTTATGTTGTACGAACTCATTGTACCTTTTTGAAAAATACGTTTTCAGCAACATAGCAGTTTTAGTGGGAGAAAAAAAAACCATTAAAATCAATTCAAAAAAAAATTAAAAAAATATATTTAGAATCTAGACAGAAAATCCTAAAAGACTCTAGTTTACTTCGTCTTCCGATTTCAAACAGTTTGACGACAATATGCATCCGAATGTGAAAGTTTTTCTCAAAATGTAGAGTTCAATGTCCGTTTAGGCAAAAAAGTGTAACCCACTATTGTGGTATCACCCCACAGTGAGAGAAGAAAACATAGAGATCCTTTATATTAACTTGATCAAAATCATTACATGTTGGGCTGTAAGGCCTTCCTGGTTTCGGCCATATATTCAATGAATTACAATAAGATCTTCATACAACAAAGATCACAGACCTTCGATCTCAATATCTAAACATTTGTTTTCTTGCTCTAAGATTGATACCTAAACTAAGAACATACAACCAAATATATACAAGAGTCCACCACAAGAGGTCGACGCTCAAATCCATAAGGGAGACCTAGATTTAGGTCCACACAGATCCCAATGAGAGATCCCAAATCAATAAAGCCATTGGAATTAACTGAAGAAGTCGACCAAAGATCCAACTTCCAAAATAAGCATCTCGGGCAGATGAACACTAAAAATCAGCAACCGTCGGTAAAGCATACCCGAGCATTAGAAAATCCGTCGGTAAGGACATCACCGAAACCTGTCGGTAAAGCATGACCGAGCAATAGAAGACAAACATGCCCGAGCAACAGAACCCGAGCGACAGAGACAAGCATGCTCGAGCAGCAGAACCCGAGCGACAGAGAACAAACTAAAGAACTAAAGTAAACATCTTTTTGGTTGTGCAGGATTGCCAATGACCCAAGATGCTCCTACATTAGATACCTGGGGATACAAGAAATGATTCTCCGAATCATGTGTCAGGTCCAAGCTGAAATGAATCCAACTTAGATTGAGAAATCCAAGATGAGTCCTTAATCGGTCCGTTCTTCCACTTTACCAGATACTCCATGTATTCCTTTCCTCTTGTACTTTTGCCAATTCTCTATTTCAGAATCTTTTCAATTTCCTCTATCTGCTTCTTAGTATAATCACTTGGTACTATCACTTCTTCATTAGGTCCATGATATTCATATAAGTCTGAAATATTGAATATAGGTGATATATCCATGTCATAAGGTAATTCAACTTCATAAGCATTTCCACTGTCAATTCTTCTCAGTATTTTGCAAGGACCAAATTTCTTCATCTTCAGTTTACCATATGCTCCATAGGAAATCTTCCTTTCTTCAGATGAACCATTACTGCCTCACCAACTTTAAATGTTTTATGTCTTCTTGATTTGTTTGCATCATCTTTGTACTTCTAATTATTTTTCTCCAGCTTCTGTTTCACATCTTCATGCAATGTCTTCATAAATTCTGCAAATTCTTCTGCTTCAGCACTTCTTTTCTCTTCTCCAACAATATATCTCAAATCTGATATACCTCTCGGTTGTGTGCCATGAACAATCTCAAAGGGTGTCTTTCCAGTACTTCTATTCACTGAACTGTTGTATGCAAACTCTGCTTGTGCCAACATCAAATCCCAATTGCCTGTTGTGTCTCCAACTAAGCATCTCAACAAATTACCCAAACTTCGGTTTACAACCTCTGTTTGTCCATCAGTCTATGGATGAAATGTAGAACTAAACTTCAACTCGGTATCCAACTTCTTCCAAAGTGTTCTCCAAAAATAGCTAACAAACTTACTATCTTGGTCAGAGATGATACTCCTTGGTAATCCATGCAATCTGACAATTGCCTTAAAGAAAAGATCTACTACGTGTACTACATTTGATGTTTTCTTACATGGTATAAAATGTATCATCTTAGAAAATCTATCCACAACAACAAATATGGAATCATTACCTCTTGTGTTCCTAGGTAAGCCAAGAACAAAATCCATGCTGATATCACTCCAAGGTTTCTCAGGAACAGTAATTGGTGTATACAAACCAGTATTCTAACTTACTCCCTTTGTAGGCCAAAAATACCTCTCCTTCAACAAACTCAATGTTTTATCAATACCAAAGTGTCCAGCCAATCCACTACTATATTTCTCCTTAATCAAATTAGTTCTCATTGATCCTCTTGGTATACACAACTAATACCTTTGAACAACATATCTTCCTGAATGAAATAGTCTTCGTACTTACTTGATTGATTTGAATTAGGTGCTCTGCACACTCTCCACTGCTCTAAAAAATCAGGATCACTTTCATACAAATTCTTCATGTCATCAAAACCAAGAACTTCAATTCTCATTTCAGTCAACAAAGATCTTCTTCTACTCAATGCATCAGCAACTCTGTTAGAAACTCCACTCTTATGCTTAATCACAAATGTAAATCTCTGCAAATACTCTACCCATTTCTTATGTCTCTGATTCAGCTTATTCTGACTACCCAAATACTGTAAAGCCTTATGATAAGTATACAACACAAATTCATTTGGCATCAAATAATGTCTCCACTTCTTCATAGCTTACACAATAGCATAGAACTCTTGATCATAGAAAAAATATTTCCTTTTTGCATCATTCAACTTTTCACTAAAGAAAGCAATAGGTTTACCTTCTTGAGTCAACACAACTCCAATTGCACTTCCACTTGCATCACATTCAACTTGAAATACCTTGTTGAAATCAAGTAAGACTAACACATGTAATTTGCCAACCTTCAGCTTTAAAGCCTCAAAACTCTTATCAGCTCCATGTGTCCATTTGAATTCTCTTGTCTCCTCTCATTGTCTCAATCATGACATTACAAACATAACTAAAATTTATGATAAACTTCCTGTTAAAACTTGCCAATCCATGAAATGATCTTACCTCAGTGACATTTTCAGGTGTAGGCCAACTTAGTATAGCCTCAACCTTTTCTGGATCCATCTTCAAACCATCAGCTGAAATCACAAATCCCAAATACACAAGGTCTTCTTTCATGAAGGGACATTTCTTCAGATTTATTAGCAACTTTTCCTCTTTCAATATATGTAACACTTGCCTTATATGCATCAAATGCTCTTCTCTAGTCTTACTGAATATCAGAATATCATCCAAGTATACAATCACACACTTATTCAAGAATTTCTTCAGAACTTCATTCATTAGTCTCATAAATGTGCTCGGTGCATTAGTTAAACCAAAGGGCATAACCAACCACTCATACAAACCTTCCTTTGTCTTGAAAGAAGTCTTCCATTCATCACCTTCTCTGATTCTGATATGATCATATCCACTCTTCAAATCAATTTCGGTAAAATATCTTGCTCCACTCAAACAATCCATTCTCGGTATAGAAAAACCTATACTTTACTGTGATCTTGTTAATTGCTCTGGAATCAGTGCACATTCTCCATTCTCCATTCTTCTTAGGTGCCAACACAACAGGTACTGCACATGGACTCAAACTTTCTCGAATCAAGCCTTTGTTCAATAATTCATGAACTTGTCGGTTAAGCTCTTCATTTTTGGTAGATGTTAACCTATGTGGTGCTTTGTTCCGTAAACTAGCTCTAGGAATCAGATCCATACAATGACTGATATCTCTCATTGGTGGTAAACCATCAGGTACATTATCTAAAATTATCTCTTTATACTCAGTGAGTAAATTTTTAACTTGTGCAGGAATGTCATCTTCTGTATTCTTACTTGGTTTGTTAGGAATCAAAGCATAACATATATCATTCCTTTTCAAATCTTTAACAAATTGTCTACCTTCCATCAGACAAAATTTCACAGAGGTACATATCTCACCAATAGACTCTTCAATCAAAGGTAACAAAACTTGCTTCTTACCATCAACCCAAATAGAGTATCTATTCAATCTTCTATAATGTATACCATTTCTATCATATTTCCAAGGTCTACCCAACAAAATGTGACAACAATCCATAGGCATAATATCACACAACACCTTATCATAATACTTCCCGATTTTCAGATTCACAAAACATTGTTCACTCACCATTAATGTATGATCATCCTTGATCCATGAGATCTGATAGGGCTTTGGATGTTTCATCCTCTCCAACTGCAAATTTGCAACCATTTCCTCAGATGTCAGATTCTCCGAGCTTCCATTGTCAACAATCACTTTCCAAACTTTGTCTGCAACTCTACATCTGGTCTTGAACAAAATTTTCCTGATCGGATCTTGCTTATCCTTCTCACTCCATAGTACCCTTCGGATCATGAAATTTCCTTCCTTCTTAGCTTCATTTGGTGACTCTTCTTCCACCAATGCATTTTTTCTACTACTGCCTTTCTTGCTTGCATGTATACATTCAAAAGATTTATGTCCTTCACCACAATTGTAACAAGTAACTTGGAATCCTTTTATGCTATAACCACCTCTGGAGTAATTACCTTTTCCTCAGTATGAATTTCCATCTTTCCATTCAGTCTGTCCTTTATCTTGAGTAGTGTCTGAATTTGACTTGTTTGGTTCAGGTCTACTATTCTCACCATGAGATCTACCTCTTCCTCTAGGGAATCTACCTCCTCTGCCTCTTTGTCTTTGTTCATATCTTCTGTTCAACTTTTCCTCAACTTTTAGGGCAAATTGGTATGCCTCCTCAATGGTTTCCATCTTGATCAAACTGATTTCATCTTGTATGGAACTTCTCAAGCCATTTAGATACCTTGCAACTCTTTCCTTTTCATCCTCAATATGTCCAGATCTGATGTCCAATCTATAGAATTCTTCTGTGTATTCTTTTACTGATTTGTCTTTCTGCTTCAGACTTTGCATTCACTGAATTACGTTAATCTAATAATCACAAGGTAGGAACTTGCCTTTCAATTTGTTTACCATCTTGTCCCATACCTTGATTTTGTCTTTACCTTTCTTCTTCTGATCCAGTTGCAGATGTTCCCACCATAGGGATGCATGACCTTTCAATTTTGTGCTTGCAATCTTCACCTTTTAATCTTCTGCTACACTCTCATATTCAAAATACTTTTCCATCTCTGTTATCCAGTCAATCAACTCATCAGAATCCAATTTTCCACTATACTCAGGAGGATTAAACTGAGGTGTGGATTTCAAACTTGTCAAAGCTCTTAGGAATCACTCTTCTTCCTGATTCATCACAGGTGCAGGTGTAGCTTCACCTTGAACCTCTTCAATTTCATCATCACTAACATCATCAAGATATCTTCCTCTGCTTTGGGCTATCTCAATAGCTTCCAATCTAGCAACCATCTATCTAAGCATATCAGCTAGACATGGATCTGCATTTTCTCTCCCACAAACCATCTTGAATCCCTCTGCAATCGTAGGTCAGATCGCAATCTGCTACCCCATCACAATACCAACTAGGATTAGGGTTTCAAGAAGGAACTTAGATCTCACCACGCTCTGATACCACCTGACACAAGAAGGGCCAGTAGGAGGGGCCCAAGGCTCACTCAACTACTAAACTAGCTTGCAGACACAATGCAGAAGCCAAACAACACAGTGAGAGAAGAAAACACATAGATCCTTTATATTAACTTGATCAAAATCATTACATGCCGGGTTGTAAGGCCTTCCTGGTTTCATACATATATTCAATGAATTACAATAAGATCTTCATACAACAGAGATCACAGACCTTCGATCTCAATATCTAAATATTTTTTTTCTTTCTCTAAGATTGATACCTAAACTAAGAACATACAACCAAATATATACAAGAGTCCACCACAAGAGGTCGGTGCTCAAATCTATAAGGGAGACCCAAATTTAGGTCCACAAAGATCCCAAATCAATAAATCTATCAGAATTAACTGAAGAAGTCGGCCAAAGATCCAAATTCCAAAATAAGCATCTCGGGTAGATGAACACCGAAAATCAGCAACCGTCGGTAAAGCATACCCGAACATTAGAAAACCCGTCAGTAGGGACATCACCGAAACTCGTCGATAAAGCATGACCGAGCAAAAAAATACAAACATGCCCGAGAAACAGAACCCGAGCGACAAAGACAAGCATGCCCAAGCAGCAGAACCCGAGCGACAGAGAACAAACTAAAGAACTAAAGTAAACATCTATTTGGTTGTGCTGGATTTCCAATGACCCAAGATGCTCCTGCATCATGAGAAAAGGTAAAAACAATGATCTATATTAATGCACGACAAAAGGAAATTACAGTTGCAGATCATAACTACTATAAGAGAACCAGAGAAGAAGAACTCAAAAAATATCTACAAGATTGCTTTTTATAGAGTCAACATAACTTAGATTTACATTTGAGTTCAAACCCCAACCAAAGTGGAGTTAGGTTACAAAAGGAAAAATAGATAAATGTTAGATAAAGATCTGATATCTATATGCAACTTGATTCATGAAGTGACAGGAGGCCAAATGATGCATATGACTGATGGAAGAGACAATCGTATCCCCTGGAATGATAAATGAGCATGGGGATGCATTGTCATCGTGTTTATAGAGCCAAAGAAGTTGTTCAACATTGAATATTTAGTCTTGGTACCGTGTAATGACTGCAAACACTCAAATCGTGACACTGACAAAAGAACGCCGAATCAAAAAATATGACGTGTTGGTCCACTTGAAATTTTGATGAGACATGTAATATGTCTCACCAACATTAGCTCTATCGGGGTGACATCTGCCATTGCCAAAATATACTATGACATGAGATGTCACGCCAGTGAACGTCTTGTGTATGCATTTCGGTGAGACATGCCATATGTCTCACCAATGTTAGCACCGTTGAGGTGACATCACACGTTGAAGAAGCACATAACGATGCGAGATGTCGTGTCGACGAACTCTGCGCTTATAAGATTTCGGTGAGTCTCACCGATATTTGGCTTCATTGGGGGGGGGATAACATGACAAATTAGCCATTGGAAAACATGACGTGTTAGCCAATTATAACAAAGTTCAGCCCATGATAATGTGTCTTAGATCGGTTATCTATGATGGGCTAATGGTGGAAAAAATAGCCAACATTTTTGGCAACTTAGAGGGGATGCTAGTCTACTAAGCATATGATCAGTGGCCTTAAGAAATCCATTGGGCATGGAGTCACCAGATTTGAAATGACGTGATGGCCGTCTGTAACAACATGCAAATTTGCAACCTCAACAAAACACCAAAATATGCTATCTCCAGAAGGGAAACGTCTTGTGCTCGTGCACTTCTTGG
Organism: Thuja plicata; assembly: GCA_018584345.1. Classification (NCBI taxonomy): domain Eukaryota; kingdom Viridiplantae; phylum Streptophyta; class Pinopsida; order Cupressales; family Cupressaceae; genus Thuja; species Thuja plicata. The sequence continues at coordinate 3,560,807 of MU225820.1, read as the reverse complement.
AAAGAAAAATGTCTACTCTACTATGTACAAGAATTACATGGAAAAATATCAGACAAAGCCATTAACTAGCTTATTGAAATAGCTACCCTTTCTAATTAATTTCTTGTTTATTTCATGCATATGGGAAACCGGTTAGAGTAACAAGCATGACAAACATACCACAACTTGTTGGAATACCTTCCCAATACTGTAAACAAAGAGGTTCTCCAACATTGGAACACTCTGGCTTTGAGTAAGACATGCTTGCTCCTTGTAATACTCTCCTTCATGCTCAAAAATAAGCATGACTTGGGCCAACTTGATGATTTTTTGTAGAGCTAGATGCCTTATGGGGCATCCTCTTGATCGCACTGGGTCTAAGCAATCAACCTTGACCTTGCTGTTATATTCTGCAGTATTGGTATCATGTTGGCTTGGATGCGGCTCCTCTTTTTGTGAAGAAGTGAACTCTTGCACCTCTTCCTCATACCGTTCATGAGCCATTTGTAGTCTCTGGTACGATGTGGATCTCCACATGTTGCTATTGTAACTCATGGTCTTCTGATGAGGGGAAGATGACTTGATGTTTATGGATGAGCAAAAGATTTCTAGCTCTTCCAAAAAAAATTCTCTTCATCAAATTCCCTTTGCTCTGCTGCAATAATATGCATAGGTAAGGGGAAACCTCATGCATATCAACATGTTCTTTCTCAAGGACAAAGCTATCTTTGGGATTATCTTTGTCATTCTCCATATCATAGAGGACTTCCTACTGCAACAACTACTTTTGTCCTTTTTGCAGCAGGTCCTTTGATCCTGGTAAAGGCTCAAAAGCCAAGGTTTTTACCTCAAGGGAAGGATCAACTTTATTGTCTTCTTCTTCCCCAACAAAAGAGGGAAGTTCTTCAAATTAAAATGATTGGATCCTCTTCTTTATGCTTAGTCTTTATCTATAGAGAGGTTTGAATGGGTAGAACCTTTTTAATATCCTTCTACAACAACTCATTTTTTTCCTCCTCTAGTTCACAAACAATAGGTTTATGAACAACAGGCTGGAACTCCTCCCACGACAACTTATTTGGCTTTTTTTTACTCTCCCAAAATGACATATTAGGACCATCAATAGTCCATACAACTGGTCCACCCTTGAAGAGTGAAATGGTATAAGGTATAGAGGGTTGAAAAGGTGAGGCATTTTGCACGGGTAGTGAAGAAGTTATAGTAGCAGGCTTAGAGCCTTGGAAGCTTAGATTTTGAACCTAGGAAGAATCACTCTTTTTGAAGCTAGCAAACTTGCATTTAGGGGGCTCCTCTTCAAATGGTGGATTTAGGAATATGGAAGGTGAGTGGGCCTCAAACTCTTTTATGGGTTCTTGTAATGGGAAAGGCTTGCTGAAACTTGGGATGACAAGTTTTGGGGAGGGGGCTTCTTAGCTTCCTAATTCTTGCACTTTTGCCAGTAAAAGCCTCATCTACTATTCTTTTTCAGCCGCTTGCCTTTTTGCAATCCCTTCCATATGCTATCTTCTTTTTGCCTCAATTAGTTGTTTTTCTTGGAGATAGGCCTAGTTTGCAGTCTCCTCTTGTTGTCCTTGTTGGGATTCCATAAAAAGGAGATGCAATTCATAAGGCAACTCCTCTTATTGTGTGTCTAACACTCTTTGCCTCCTAAATTCATGTAGTTATGCAGTCTAGCCCCACAAGAGAGTTCTTGACTCATTAAAACCCAAATATTCCATATATTGGGTAGGGTTGATCGGTCTTGAAAATCAAGTTGAACTTAATACACCTATGGCCAAGGTCCAAAATATGATCACTAAGCTCATCAATCCCCATATTGGCTATATTGTAGGGGTTTTTAGCAAATTGAGCAAGGGTATTTGGATTAAAACCAGGTTGTAGCTCTAGTTGAGGTGGAGAGGAGGGTGGAGGGGGAACATTTTAATTATATGAGGGGGAATAATATGTGTTCCTATGAAATGAATCCATTCTATAGCTTCATAAAGTTGCAATTCATAGAAAACTTGGAAAACATAACAGATCAGATATGATCTTCACACATACTAGCACTTGGACTTGAAGCCAGTAGATTTTGCACTCAGAGTTTCCTTGAAGTTTGATTGAATTGCCTCCAAAGGCTATTGGCACTGAGAAAATACCCAAATTCTAAGTGAATGAAGCTAGTATTGGTCCACTAGAGGATTTCTTTGAACTAATCTGATCTTTGTCCCACTAGGCATGCCAAAAATTCTTATCACAAAAGTTTGCACCCATGCTAGGGGTATGACCCCCAAGAAACCTTGTGAAACATTGAGACAACCTCCCAAGTGTGGGACTTGCGCAAGTGAGGTTGAATCTCTGAAGAAGGCCAACTTCCTTACAATTAGGGTGCACCTAAACTACTAACTTGAGGGGAAAAGGGAAGAAGGATTGCAAACATTTAAAAAGGGGGTGATGCACCAGATTGAAATTGTTATTGATCCCTACCTAAGACCCCACAAAAGATTAATAAATAACCCCAACATACACATATATCAACTCTATTCTACCTCCCAAGGACCCATATGAAGGTTACATCTTATCAGATGTTGCAAGGAAAATGATTTTTACAATACAACTACAAGCATATCTAATACGAAACACAAACTAGGAAAACATAAAAGAAACATTCACCACAAGGAAAAATAAATGCACAAGACACTTGAATGGTGAGAAAAGGTAAAAATAAAGATTTATATCAATGTACGAAAAAATAAAATTATAATTGCAAAGCATAGCTACTACAAGAGAACCAAAGAACAACCTAGAAAATATCTACAAGATAATTTTTTATAGAGTCAGCATAACTCAGATTTACAATTGAGTTCAAACCCTAACCAAAGTGGAGTTAGGTTATAGAAGGTAGAAGAGATAAATATCAGATAAAGATCTGATCTTTGTATGCAACTTTATTCATGGAGCAACATAAGGATGCCAAATGATGCATTTGATAGATGGAAGAGACAATCATATCCCCAGAAATGATAAATGAGTATGAGGATGCACTGGCGTAGTGTTTACAGAGCCAAAGAAGTCATTCAACATTTAATATTCAGTCTTGTTATTGTGTAATGGTTGCAAATAGTCAAATCGTACACTGGTAAAAGAACGTCGAATCGAAAAACATGACGTGTTGGCCTAGCTGAAATTTCAATGAGACATGCAATATGTCTAACTGATGTTAGCCCTGTCGGGGTGACATCCACCATCAAAAAAATACATTGCGACGTGAGATGTCTCGTTGACGAATGTCTCATGTATGCATTTTGGTGATACATGCCATATGTCTCACTAACGTTAGCCCCATCGGGGTGACATCGCACATCGGAGAAGCACACAACGACATGAGATGTCATGCTGACAAACCCTACGGTCATAAGATTTCAGTGAGTCTCACCGTCATTTGGCTTCATTGGGGGAAAGGATAACACGATAGGTTAGCCACTAGAAAACATGACGTGCAAGCCGACTATAGAAAATTTTAGACCATGATAATGTGTCATAGATATGTTATCTATATGATGGGATAATGGTGGCAAAAACAACCAACAATTATCTAGAGTTTCCTTTAACAACTATTTTGGTTTAGGGATTACGAGAATATCCCAGATGGATATGTTTGCAGGAGCTTTCTTTAACTATTCTACCATGTCCACCTTTGTTTCCAAAGGGACCTTAGGATATTTTGTCTTCTAGGGGGAAACATCTCTTGGTCATTGTACAAGTTGTGCTTGAGCCTCCGAAGCACTAGGTTTGCTTGACTTGAACCTCTGGTGCGAGAACTAAACAACTTTGTCTAGTAAAACTAGGCACTACAACATTTGGGGTCAAATTTCGACGCTAATTTGTGACGGCGCTACCATTTTTGTGTCTTTTTTCCAAGTGCCCCCTATGGTGTTGTAATAGCGACGATACCGTCGTAATTGCGACACCCTCTTGATTATAAACAAAAAAAAAGAAAAAGAAAGGCTCATTTGTGATTGAGCTGTGCATGCTAGCAGAAGAGGGCCCTAATGATGAGCTTGGTTTTTCCCAGTAACACAACCACTCAACTTCTTTCCGAGGATATGTCGCCCATGATTTAGAGGACACCATGCTGCTTACCTTCATTGCTTGTTCACGAGTTTGAGGACACGTCTTGTTTTACAATTTTTGATTCCCAACTTTTACTATATCTGAGGTTTGTTAACCATTTTACCGCTAAGATTGTTTGCACACCCTTTATACATTGATGACTGTTCGAACTGTATTTTTCAATTTGAATAACCTCATACATGTTTTCGTTGATCTTGGTAATCGGTTTTTCAAATTTTGAAGGTGAGAAACCAGTTATTGGCTTCATCGCAAGGTGAGTAAAAATCTCCAACACCCATCTACTATGAATTCCAGTTCTTCTTTATTTGTTTTGTAATTTATCATTTTCTTTAGCTTGATCTGGAAAACCCCCAAATATTAAATCTTTGCGGTTGCTGGACATTTTCATTTATTAGTATACCATAGGATTAAGAATTGAGATCTCTGTGGTTGCTGAATGTAACCTATGCAAGAACTTGAAGGGTCGAACATATATTCGATTAATGTTCACTAGTTTTGTGTATGTATGCATTTTAGAGGAGGTATTGTTAAATTTTAAAAAATAAGCTTGCAAGTATTTTATAATGCAATATTTTAAATGGGCTTACCAAGTGAAAGTTGAGGTTTATAA
>MU225820.1:3506758-3522709 GCA_018584345.1 Thuja plicata | reverse complement strand
TCTTCTTCTTTAGGCTCATCAACAGTATCCTTCATCCCTACTCCACTATCTAAAACTATTTTCACAACCTCTAAAATAGGTGGATTCTGTGAAGTTACCTCTTGTTCATTTGTTTGCTGGTTCTCTTTACTTTTCTGATTATTGACAACTTCAATTATTTCATCAGATGCTGTGGTCTTCCCTTCTTCAGTATCAGTTGCCTTAATAGGCGAATTAGTGTCTTTACCACTTGGCATCTCTTGTTCCTCGGCATTCAAATTGCTTGGATCATCAACTATAAAATACATAGGACTGTCTGCAGTCAGATTAACAGAATTTGTTGCATCTAATGCACCTTTGATCTTGTCCTGTTCTATGGCAATTTGATCTTGAGTTATCTGTGGCTCAGGGGCAGTCTTGACTTCAACTTCTTTTGTCTTTTGCTCGGATGTCCCTTCACCAGATTTCTTATCTTTTGGAACAGACAGTCCAAAGATTTCCTTCCAGATCCTTGTGATTTGCTGTACTACACCTTCAATATCATTTTTCAGAACAGCATAGCCTCTGAGTTTAGGAACAAACCTACTCTTGTATTCCTCAATGAATTTGGCTCTTTGTTTTGAGGTTAATTCAGGTATTACCTTGGCTAGAGTTCCTACCCTGATCGGTCTTTCTGTGGCAAGTGAAAATTCCCATTTTCTTGACAGAAAATCATAAAGTTCATTGGGAACATGATTTCCTATCTCTGTAGGAGTTAATTTGAAAGTACTCATCATATCCAATAATGCTTCCTGTACTTTGTGCCTATCTGCAGTTTTCAACTTTTCATACTTAATGAACTTAAAAGTTGCTAACCCTGCTGAATTCCTCAAAGTATCACATACCTCATCAATACTTTCTGGTTTCTTGAATTGTGTTGTAGGTATGTTGCTGGGTTCATCAGTTTCTATCTTTTCCTCATCACTATCTGTCTCCAAATTTAATCTCCTTCTTGGTCTCTTTGCTGGCTTACTCGGCTTAGCCTTAGGAGAAACCTTTGCTTCCTTTCTAGAACTACTTTCTGCAACTTTCCTCTTACCATATACTTTAGTTTGTACTTCCACTGGAGAAGTAACAGTAGATTCTCTATTCCTTGGATGATTAGCTACAGGAGGTGTAACCTTAGGTTTAGCTTTGCTCTTCTTGGTTACTATGACAATTGATGGTCTTTTACCCTTGGCTTTCTTAGTGACCTCTTCTGATGCACTCACTTCCTCCTCTGTAGATATGTCCTCACCTTGTCCAGTGGTCAGGCCTAAAGGTTCATCCTTAGGTTCTTCATCACTACCTAAGCCAACCATTTTATTTAGATTTTTCATAATCTTCTTTCTTTTCCTCTCCATAGTTCCCTCATTCAAACTTCTAGAAATTTTAGCCTTAGCTTCTTCAAAATTTCCAAATATCTCTGCTGTAGTATCAATTGCCTTGGCTAGGAGTGCAATGATGGAAGTTGGTGCTTCATCAATATTGATTTCATATGGAAATGGTTCTAAGCATGTTATCCTAGGAGTCACTGCCTGGATATAAGTATTATCTGTATCAACTAGGAAACAAATTTCTTCATAGTGTTTCTCCACTAGTGACTTAGGAATTCTAGTGCTTAATCTCATTCTCTTCTTGAATTATACAAAATAGCTCCCCATAATGCTATTGAAATTACTTCCTAATTTCTCAATACATTCACTAATCTAAACTACTATGGGTCTATCCTTTTTCCAAACTATATTTCCTAATGTAGGAAATGTATCCTAAATGTAGAAAAATATATAGACTAGTAAGGAACCAAACTTACATTATAAGCTCTTAGCCTTTCTAATTGATGCTAGGTTCTCGGCTAATTGTGTCTGTTGTAGCTTGACAAGATCATATGTATGATTCTTCTTCACAATTTTCCATGCTTGATCAACAGCTGTACAAGGAACACTATCCAATCTGCTCGACTGATAGAACTTATGTGCTATTACCCTTACTCCAAAATCAAGTTCTAGGTCAGTAATTGTAGAGATAATCATACCTCTGTTATTCCATACGGCTCCAGTGTTCTGTGTAATCTCTTCTTTTTTGTTATCCCTCATTGTTCATTTTTCGTTCACTACAGGATATCCAGTCACTTGATGAATCATGCTTTTGGTGATCTTGAATGGTCCATTATCCAACCATATACACATGTCATGAACTCGGCTAAGGATAACCTTAATCCATTCATCTTTGAAACCTTGTGGAAAATCTAGGGCACGAGTTAACCCTTTGTCAGCTAGATGTTTGAATTATTCCTTTAGAACTCCATTGTCACACAATTTGCTGTACAACTTCCTCAATTCACTATCACCTACTTCACCAATCTTAACCATATAACACGATCGAACATAATGAATCATAAGTACCTTGGGTGGAATGGATGAGAGGGCTCCTGTTAAATCACTCTGAATCACACTTTTAGGAATGGCTCAAAAGTTGAGAGGTTCACATTCAGCACTCCATATTAATTGAATTTGCTTTGGTTCTTCCTCCATACTCTTAGCTGGTGCGGAAGAACTTGCAGCCATAATTTTGAAATTAGGGTTCAAAAGATGAGAAATAGAGTACCTCAAAAAGTAGCTCTTTGCACTGTTCACCTTAGGATTGCTGACGGCAAGCTGATGAAATCTTCGTAGCTAACTTTGTTAAGATCAATTCTGTAAATTACTTCAATCGCTCTGTAAATAGTAAAAATCGCAAGGTAAAAATGAATTGTCGACTGTTCATCCTTTATAGACTTTGAAAGGTCAAGGTAGGTAAGCAATGAATGTTCTACCTATTGAGTTAGTGCAAGCCAGCTGTCCTCGGCTTTAACACAACTTGCATCCCACTCGGCTTACTAAACTCGGCCTTCACAAAATTTTAATGGGCCAGCAAAACTTGGCACTCACTAAATAACTCAGCTTTAGTGTCCATGAATGGTACTCGACCCGTATAGTGCAATTGGCTCAACTCAACATTTGTCTTCAAAATATGTCTTGGTGCATCTTGACATATGCAAATATGGAATTTTGTACATTTCATGTTAGGAACTGATGTAAGATAAGAGTTTTAGATATAGTTCCTTACATACCTCTTTTTCTTAGTTGGGGATGATGTGATCACCTGATCCATTGGATTGGGTGACCTTGGCTTCACGAGCTTCACTGCTGCATGGTTTAGAATTCTTAACCCATGTCTTGTTCATCTATTCCCTTATTTTCTCAACAATAGGAGCAGGTGCCCTAGTCTTGCAATCTTTTCTTGTATGACCAATTTTCAGACAACTGTGACAAACCAGGCTTCCATTCATCCAACTTTTAGACTTTCCTCTTAAATGTGTCCTTATGCAATTTTCTAAAACATGTCCATACTCACCAAAGTAATGACAACTATGCCATGTATTGTAATCCCAATTGTGAGTATTGCCTTTTCTTGGTGATTTCTCTTGTACCTTTGATGTCCACTGTTGTTTACCTTTAGATCTATAATCTTGAGCTGTATGACCATATTTGTGATAGTTATAGCAATTAACATTGAGTCTAGGTGCTTTTCTTTCCTTTGTCTTACAATCACGTGCTTGATGTCCAATCTTATTATAGTTAAAGCAGTAACCATTAAAGTTAGTTTTCAGATTGGACTTACCATTCTTGCTTCGGAAAATGTTTGCTGTATGACCTGGTTTCCCACAGTGGTGGCAAACATGTTTATTGTTTCTTGGCTTTGCATACCTTCTTTCACCTGTCTTAGATGATTCTCCTTCTTCAATGGTTGTATGTTTTTTAGTGTGACCTAGTCCAGAAGAATCTTTAGGTCTTCTTGATGCTTCCACCAGTTGTTCAAAGTAGCTCATAGCTGCACTTGGATCATTCAATCTGTTATTAATTTCTTTCTCAAATCTCAATTCATCTTTCAATTGACTATTTTTAGATCTAAGATTAACAATCTCCAAGTCTTTCCTACTGATCTCTTGTTTCATAAGTAGTAGCTGATTTTCCATGTCTACTTGATTGACTATCATTGTTTGCACATCATGTGTTCTTTCATCAAGTCTGGTAGTCATCATTCTCTTGTCTTCTTCTTCCATAGCCTTTTCATCTTTGGCTTTCTTTTTCTATTCAACAACTTCACACATTCTTATTGATTGGGCTTCTTGTTCCTTTTTCAGGTTTTTGACTTCTTCACATAGTGCACTGTTCTTTTCCAGTAGATCTGCAATTGCTGCATTGCTCTCAGTAGAATCTCCATTCTGAAATAGATTTTTTGTGTCCTCTTCCTGATAATGAGTGTCATTCATTTGCTTGGCCAAATATTTCCTTGCAGTCAAGGACTTCTTTAGTTCTTGTCTTGCAGTCTCAAGCTGTTGTAGTGCTAGCTGAATATCAATCTTTTGATCCTCAATGACTTTATCCATCTTGTAGATCTCCATCTCAAGATCTATATTCTCAAGCTGATTATAACCCTTTTAGAGAACTAAGCTCTGATACCAATTGTTGGAAATACAATAATAGGAAAGCAAGATACTGAGAGGGGGGGGGTTAATCAGATCTTCAAATTTAAACACTTAAAATAAACTGATCCACATTCATACATATATGAATCTAATATAATCTCAGATAGCATCCACACAATGAAATAAATAACACATAACACAATAACTTGGTAACCCAGAAACCCAAATAGGTAAAACTGGGGTGGGTATGACACCAACAAAATTCTCCACTACTGCAGTAATAAAGTGTGCCTGTTAAGGCTACAAATGTTGATTACAAAATGTAATCTACCCTATTAAAGGTCTGCCCGGTTAAGAGCTAAAGATCATTACAATCTACCATGTTAAAGGATTTCAACTTACAATAAAGTAAGCACTCTGTTAGGAGATAAAGAAAGGTCTACTAGAACCACTCTGTTAAGAGATTTTCACCTGATACAATGATTAGAATGTCTCAAGTATTGATCCTTCATTATGCACTCTGATGCTGATGATGGATCTCCTCTTTTTAGTACCTTATATGATCTCATAATCTTATATACCTTTACTCTGCTGTTCACTGTGTTCTCTCTCTTTGCTTGATCTCTGCTTCTTAAGAAAATAACCCTATGTGCATTTCACTTCAAAAAATGCAGTTGCCACACACACATCATACACTTAAAAATAGGGTTTCAAAGCAATCTAATATACCTGTTCAAATCTGATAGCGAGATCTAGATCAACGATCAAGATCTAATACCCATACCTTGATGGTATTACAATTAATGCCCATGCATAGGATAAAACAATTAAATGCATAACTAACTCCATATAAGAATATTAAATGCATGCATAAGTCGGCCCAAAAATATTATATAAGTCATCCAGATCACTTATCCTCGAAGTTTGTATCATTCCAAACATGTATACAAAAACTATCCTGCTCGGCACTTGACTTGTCTATTGCTTGACACTTAACATCTCTGTATCCTACTTGGCTCGGCAATGTAACTAGGCAAATTGAAAACTGCTCGGCAATGTTGCTCAGCCTTGCATAGTTTTAGCTTGGCCACAGTTATAGCCAACTAAAACTGCCTAAGTGAATGACTAAGTGTTGGTGACTAATCATCAACAGAACTTAGAGATTAACAAGAGGAGATGAAAAAAATATCACTTTCTAGATTTTTGAGAGCCAGATAACTCTCTGGAAAATGTATGGAGAAGAATTTAATTCTCTTTTTACACAGAGAATATTCCTTCCATATTCCCCTCACTTACCTAACCCCTCTTAATTAATCCCTCCTAATTAAAACTTTAGTGCTAACCCAAATGTTTTAATTAATGGGAAAGGCATAATGTTTTGCACCCAACTTGTGGGCCCCACACCTTTATTTTCCCTTACCTTTATACCTCTTGGTTTTCATAGGAAGTGACTTGGATGTGTTTGTTTAAATAAAAGTATTATGAAATGAGGAAGGGAGAAATCAGCACTTTAATGCTCACCTGACATACCTTTTTGGAGGAGCTATCTTTTTGGGAGTCCATCCTCTTCCCTGCCATTTGTACTATGTTCTTAGCGTTGGTCTTCCACCTATTTTGAAATTCATGCCCTCTTTGCACTTTACCTTTGGTTAATTTGTTTGGTGGACCCCCCCAAACTTTAAGTCTTCAAAAATCTGCACTTCATTTCCTTGGCGAATTCGAAATCCTCCCAAGTTGCAGCCTTGACTTGTCACATCACTCCTCCCACTTGGCACGTGGGCCAAGGGAAAGGAGAGGGTGATGGGATAAGGTTAGGATAGGGGTACGATGGATTAGTAGGTAGGTTAGTAGGTAGATTAGTAGGTATTAAGTTAGTTTAAGTTTTAGTTAAATAGATTTACTTTTTATTACTTCATTTTAAATTGTGTAGTCTTGTTAATAGATTAATAGATTTATTTTTTTTAAAATTGCATAGTTAGTTAATAGTTTAATAACTCATGTTATTAATTGAAATTGTTAGTCTATTAGGGTAATAGACTTACTGGGTTAATTTAAATTGTATAGTTTTGATCTATTTTTTACATTTAATTAATAATGATTATTACTATTATGTGCTTTCATGCAATTGTTAAAAAGGGTAAAATCTGATTAAAGATGTATTAATGGGCTAGGTTAATATGTTAAATTAAGTATTCCTTTGGAACCATGGGAAATTTTTCTTTGTAGTTAATTAATTGTTTATGATTAAAAAATGTGTGATTAAATGTAGTTAGGATCTTCTTCCAAATAAAAGAGGTGAAGTTAATTATTATTGTCATCAATTAATTTGCAAAATTATGATAGTTCGTTAGGAAAATTTTAATGCAATCTTTAGTACTATATTGGGATAAAATTATTGTGCTTGTGGGAACTTAATTCAAGATGTTAGGAAAACTAATGTGTGTAAAATAATTATATCGGGATTTGTTTATAGATGATATGTAGATAGGGTAATTAAATAGATTCAAATGCTTTAGGATTGAAATGATTTTTATTTAGTAAACATGATTTTGACCTAGGATCATGTGTAAAGGTTACTATTAATGTCGTAAGTAGTTTAATGTTGAAGTGTAATTTGTACTAGATTTAAATGGATAAAGTTGTAATCAAGGTTAAAAATTAAAGTAATTGCTAGGTCAATCTAATTCAACATATATTCTTGACAATTATTTACCATCATAATACCACACATTGTTAAACATAAAAGCATAGTTAATTCAACTTGACCCAAGTGTTCCTGTAACACCCAGAACTTAAGATCTCTAACCCGTGTAACAAGTTGATACATCGAATCTGCAGTCATATGTGACGTGACCCTAATTCAATCTATGAATACACCTTGCAACTCAAAGACTAACTTCACCATGTCATCACCTTTCCACAACACATTCAATATTAGTTGTGTCACCATAGTTGTATGTAATTGTGTAAAAAAAAAAATTGTTAGTGTGTTTTGCCCTAATTTTGGCATGACATTCTGGTATCAGAGCTCTAGGTTCTACTTTAGGACCTTGACTTCACTATGCTTAGTTTATGTACGCGATACATTTTTCCATATGTAAAATGGTTTTGTGACAAGCAAGCGCGAAGGAAGTGAGACATATGGATTCAAGTGCGCAGTATATGATTCCAGACTTGGTAGGCACGTTTCTAGAGCTTACCCATTTTATTAATTATTGAATTTCCTTTCCTTTTTACTCTCAATAAACTTAGTTATAATAGGATTCAAAATTTACCTTCAGTCAAATCGTTCGACCATGTAACCCTTAACTTGAAGCGATAATTTTCTAAACCAACATAAAAGTGTCCAAATCAGTAGCTAGAATGAAATCGTTTGCCACAACTTTCTACTTGGAACCTCACTAAATACCAGTTGAAGAATTATCTCATTTTCCTAGTTTATGAGTCGTCTCTGGGAATGTGGCACTGTCACTTTGAAGGCTCCTATTTTATCACTGCAGGGAGGGTGCTGAAAAAGCTGTTGAATCTATTATTAATGCTATCATTTGCATTCTGTCCTTCTGCATTTTGTTCTTCTTCAATCATCATGCTAGTAGATTTAATTGAATAATTTTTTAGATGTTAGCCGCCCTCATACCCCTATTGACTCTTGGTTTTCTTCTAAAAGCATCCTTACAATATTATATATGCTACATCTTCCTTCAAAGCATAGACAACATTCAAGTTATATGTTTACTTATTTATTTTGGGTTTAGCTGTAGCATATACATTGTATCCTTTTGACATCTTTGGGCATGTGTGTATCTTCTTTTAAATGTTCTCTTCCATCTATTATTACCTTTTTAATTCTTTGCAACAATAGTAGTTATAATTAGCATGCAATTACGTGTAGATTCAGTGGGCTTCACTTACCGTCTATATAAGCAAACTCTTATCCTTTTGAAAGTATAGAATCTTTTAGTTTACATTACTCTTTTTCTCATGTCTTTATTTATTTATTTATTTATTTTGACTTACAACTGGTATGGGAAGGGTACAAGGAAAATAAATAAAGAGTCTTTTACCTTTAGTTTGACTTATTAGCCATGTGTGAGGTATTAGTTTAGTCATAATAATCTTGGACTCTTTAAAGGAAATTCTCAAGAATGCATATTATCATTGTATAATTAGTAAAGGATTATCTTCTTTTGATGTTTCTTTTGTTAGGAAAGAGATTCCAATTTTAATATTTGTTTGCAACTTTGAATAAAAATTACAAGTGTAAGTTCTTGAAATGATACAAAGTTAATTTAAGTAGTTAAGCAGTACCATAAACTAAAACTATATGTTTTTATAAAGAATTCCTTTTATAAGATTAATTTATGATAATTGATTTGGGAATCAATTAAAATCCTTGTTACCAAATACTATGATTGGATTGATAAGAATATTACATTCCTTTTAGCTTAGAAATTATTTTGTGATTAGATTGTGAAATACATAGATATCCATTACTTAGATCAAAATTATATTTTAATTTTTGGTTTGATTTTATTTAATTTGTTTTGGGAAGCGTTTATAGGTATTTAGGAGGAAAGATTTTTTAAAATCTTTTAAAAGTGTTCAAATGAAAAGAGTTTAAAATATGGACTTGATAACTATAGGCTTATGCAAATATAAATTTATCTTGGGAGAGTGTTAGAATATTAATTTTGCGATTTCCCCTTGCTTACGAATTCTTATTATTAATTTTAATGCTACCTAAGGAGTTCCAATTATGCTCGATATTCCAACCTATAGTTGTAACCTTTGCTTGATGCTAATGAAATTTGTCCTATTTGAGTTACGTTATTCTATATTTTTCAATTACCAAGAAATTTTGTACAACTTTGTTAAAAATCGCATTGTTTAATAATTAGGATTTTATGTATTTATATATTTACTCTTAGTTTAAGTTGTTAGACAAACATTATATTCTCTATTATTGTTGGGAAGATAGCTTTGGGTAGTCATGAATAAATGTTTAGTTGTTTAATACAAACTTAGTAGGAACGTGCTATCAATGTTCTTAGTCGAAAACATAAGGAAAGAATACTAGTTAGTTATCTTCTTACATGTAATGTTTATTGAAAATTATGAGTAGTTAATGAGCTAGTCTCTTTTAGTGATTTTAGTCTTGGATAATTTTAGAGCTTCATTAGTCCTTGCATCCGTGATATTCCTTTAGTTAGTCAATTTTGTCTTGTCAATTTTATTACCCAGTGGTTTTAACAAAGGTAGATACTTGGATTAGATAACTTATATAGTATTTTAACAAAAATCATACTTTTAAAGTCATGGTTATAGATTATTGAATAGAGAATAGTAGTATGTGTGTTTATATATGAATCTGGAATTATGCAACTTTAAATAGGTTACTAAGGTAATTTTTGTATAAAGTTGTTCAAAGTTAGCTTTTTGTAAACCTTAAGATTATATTTGTTTAAATTAATGACCCCTAGTTAAAAAGTAAGAGACCATTGTTTAGTGTGATTGTAACATTTATAGTTATACTTAATTGTTAGTTAGATGCCTCTCTTTAGGAGTTAAATTGTAGCATATAAAAGCTATAACTAAAGTTTGTTGGTAACATTCATCATGTCGTGATGTTATGAATAAGGTATTTAAAGACATATGCATAGTTAGAGAGAGTTGTTATTATATGCTTAATTATGATGTACTTGTATAAAAATTATTAAGTAACTTGATTTCGGGGATTATAGTGTTGAGATGATTTATGTCATGTTAATTGTCCTTAGGGTTGTGATTTATGAATGGGAATGTCTCTAGTGTTAAGTTAAATAAGTGAAAATGATCAGTTTTAGGACATTACCTCTTAGGTCTGTGTGTGAGGTTTTCTGGTTGTCCTTACCTTCTCCTTAAATTATTATGGTTGGAAATATTTTTAAATTTATAAAAATAGTGAACTTCTGATTTGTGTAATTGTGTTTGCTCAAAATTAGAACTATGGCATGAGTGATGCACTTAAGGTTAAATGACTATTTCTCTTCTTGTGTAAATCAAGGAAGGGAGTAAATCTCTATGATTTATTGGTATAGTTAATTATTGATTGACATTTACACTAAGGATATAAATAAATATATATACCAAAGATTGAGGCTAGGTTTATGGATAAGGATGAATGAAACAAAATGTGTTAATTACATAGAAATGTAACCCTTGAGACATATGTTTTTTTTGAGTGTTTGGTCATGTTCTTTAGCACACCTTGGATGCAAGGTGTCGTGTATCTTATACTCCCTCCTTGTGGCTCAGTGTTAGTCACATTGTATATGTGATTTTCTTTATTTATTTACTTGGTTTTCAACATTGATGAACTTGGAAGTGATGAAGGGCTAGCTTGATTTTTTTTAGTTTTCTTGTAACCATCTAGCCACCAAATTTTCTTTTATCTATTAAAGATGGTTCTTATTCACATTTATTTTATGTTGGATCTGTTTAACTTTGAGGCTTGGATTTGAAATTTGTGAACCTTGATTTGAGATTTTTTTTATGATCTTGCATTGGCTAGGATGTGTGTTTTATGTTGCTAGTCCTATGTTTTAAAGTGATGTCCTCTATCATGTTCAATATGGAACATTGATATAATTTATAAGGGAGTAGATTGTGAAGAACATTTCATTTTCATTCTTAAAATCATATTGTGCTTTAGATATTCCTTAGCAGTTAAGAAGTGTTCCAAATAAATTGGCATGCACATGGTTAGGAATATTAGATTGCATGAAATAATTAGCATTGATCAATATGCTTTGAGTGAGTTTCGATACTATGAGAATGAAATACAGAGAAGGTCACAGTTTCCCCACCTCCTTGATGAAATCCAGGAGGATGTTCATGCCTAGAGGGGGAGGATGTGAGGCCTACCCTATATCGACATAGCTTAGCATTATTTCTCACTTACATGCTCTCTAGTCAATATTGATTTTAGTTAAAGTTGGAATATTTTGGGACATTATATTTGATGGACTAGACATTATTAGTATTATTTATGTCATGTGATGATTTCTTTAGTATTCTTTATTGATGATATTTATGGTGTTTTGAGTATATGCATGCATTATGATGATTATTCTATATTTTAATTCAAATGGAAGAATAGGTTATGTTATTTTGATTATGCAAACAATTATGGTTATCAGGTGCAGAAATGGGAAAAGGTTATTAAATAAAAATGTAGAATATTTAGTCAATTGATTATGCAATTTGATTTATATATATACACATGTGATTTTATTGAGCTACTGATGTTCGATTTCAATGTGCAGGAAAATTACCATGGAAATTATTGGAGAATCAGTAACCAACCCTATGTGCAAACTGTAAAGCCAAGGTTGAATCTAATGAAGAGATTTGAACCTCGTTGTTAAGTGATTTGATTCATGACTCTAAATTGTACGTATGTATTAGGTGCTTCTTCGTGTGCTTAGTGACATGTCAATGTTGTATTATGTATTTTACAGTGTAACTTGACACTTGTTATGTGTTTATGTAATGACATGTCTACTAAGGTTGGAAATGTAACCCTGAGCCTAAAAAACTTATTAGGAACCTTATTAAACCCCCTTTGTTTGGAGATACTAGTAAAGTCCCACCAATGAGATTATTTAAATTTAAATTTATATTCTAGTCACTTCTAGAGGCCAAAAAGTGGTCCTAAGGACCAATTTTAGCAAATTCCATGTGCCTTAGTGATAGGGGTATGGGTTAGAAACATTTCCAACACTTATAGAACCCCCTAGTGGCCTAGGTGACCCTCTTAATGACCCATTTCCCACATGTTTCAAAAATGGAGTGAGTCTTGACCTTTACCCAAACCCACAGTCTTTTCCAATCTTGCAATTATGATAGGGGACAAGGGAAAGCCAAAGGACTTGAGGGTCAAATCTGAATTTAATGCTGATGGATGGGTAGGATTTGGAGTCCTTTTTAGAGGCCCTTTGGAGAGTTAGCGAGTGTTCACCCACTCTCTACTTTTAGAGACATTATGGTTTTAGATTGAAGAAAGAAAAAAGGGATTTGGCTCTTCTCAAAGATCATTTTACCATAACACTTATGAAGGTTGGTCTCCACCATTTTCATGCAAGTTTCCTTATTTTTTTGCAAATATATTAGCATGTAATTCCTTTTCTTGAATATGTATTCTATGTATTGTTGTGATATTGTGATGTAAGCGATGGGATTCTAGTTTGATTTCATACTTATGGTTTTATTCTTGTTTGAATGAGGGAGTTTTGTGAAGGGTGTAATGACATTACTCACCCTTGGAGAGGGAAGAAGTTTCCATGTATAGAGGAAGGGGTTAGTTGGATTCCATTGAAGTGTGGAGTCTCTTCTCATGGAGAGAAGAGGGAAAAGATGCAAGGTGTATGGGCCCTTGCATGCCAATAAAGGTTATTGATCTTGATTTAGGGGAGATAAGGAGGAGAATATATAAAAGAGTGTATGTGGATTATAGCCTTGTAAAGGCATGGTTTTGTATGTATTCCATTGGCAATATCCTACATGAAAATACACCTTCACCCATTATTATGGGTTCATGGTGAATCCCATTGTGCAAGCTTTGGAAGAGTGTTCTTTGTTGTTGTGTTTATGTTATGTGAATGTGTGAATTTCACCCATTGGTTACCGGTTCTCCTAGCTTGGGGGTGGTCTCTTTGAGACCTAGGATGGGAGGTGAGTTCTCCATGGTTAGTTTCATGTTGTCTTTTGCAGATTTTGGAAGAACCTTGTGTTGGAGCCATTTTGGAATTGGAGCTTGGATGGTGTTCTTGTTGCCTTGGTATTGGAGACTTCTCCATTGTAGTATCTTTTCTTGAATCATGCCTTCATTTTGAAGGTGTAGTGTGTAATGGAATGGATTAAATTTTGTAGTCTTCAATGTTGTAAATGAAGATGTAACCATTTGTGGAAAAGAAAAAAAATTATGTGCTCAAGGTTAGATGAATTTCAAGTAATTTCTTGTTGTTTTTAAATTTTGGTCTTGCAAAATTTCAATATTAATATGTTCTTTCTCCTCCCTTGAAATCTAGATTTCTACCACAATATGATCAAACACTTTACCTCGAATTCAATATTGCAATTTTAAATCTTTTGAGAAAAAGATGTTAACAATGGTTTATTAATCAAATTAGGACACTAATTAATAACTACCTATTACCAATATTCTATAAATAATTCTCTTAGTGTAAGGCACCAATAGAAGATATATTGCATACATTTAACTTCAAAAAAGACAAAACAAAGGAAATGCAATGTTAGAGGAGATAATAAAAATACCACTTTCCAGATTTTTGAGAGCCAGATAACTCTCTGAAAAATGTATCGAGAGGAATTTAATTCCCTTTTTACATAGAGAATATTCCTTCCATATTCCCCTCACTTACCTAAACCCTCCTAATTAAAACTTTAGTGCTAACCCAAATGTTTTAATAAATGGGAAAGACATAATGTTTTGCACCCAACTCGTGGGCCCCACACCTTTATTTTCCCTTATCTTTATACCTCTTGGTTTTTGTAGGAAGTGACTTGGATGTATTTGTTTAAATAAAAGTATTTTGAAATGAGGAAGGGAGAAATCAGCACTTTAATGCTCACATGACAAACCTTTTTGGAGGAGCTATCTTTTTGGGAGTCCATCTTCTTCCCTGCCATTTGTACTATGTTCTCAGCCTTGGTCTTCCACCTATTTCAAAATTCATGCTCTCTTTGCACTTTACCTTTGGTTAATTTGTTTGGTGGACCCGTCCAAACTTTAAGTCTTCAAAAATCTGCACTTCATTTCCTTGGCAAATTTGAAATTCTCCCAAGTTTCAGCCTTGACTTGTCACATCACTCCTCCCACTTGGCACGTGGGCCAAGGGAAAGGAGAGGGTGATGGGATAGGGGTAAGATAGGGGTAGGATGGATTAGTAGGTAGGTTAGTAGGTAGATTAGTAAGTATTAAGTTAGTTTAAGTCTTGTTAAATAGATTTATTTTTAATTACTTCATTTTAAATTGTGTAGTCTTGTTAATAGATTAATAGATTTATGTCATGCCCAAAAGTTGGGCAAAAACACAAGAATATTTTTTTTTTTTAAAAATGCATTAAAACGGGATACGAAAACAACACCAGGGTAACATGTGCATGCAAAACGGTGCAAGGGTAAACGATAACCAGAATAGGTCACAAGGAGAGGAATAGCTTTCACCGCTATCCTAAGGGATGTCTAAAGTTCCCAACTGGAACTACACGCGAATCGAGGTAGTTGACCAAAAGTCAACTAGAGTTGACCAAAAGTCAACTATACTTGGAAATAAAGAAATGGTACAAGCGAGGGTTCACTAGCCCCTAAGGAAGACTCACGCATGCAAATCGAGACAGTTTGACCAAAAGTCAACTAGGGTTGACCAAAAGTCAAATATCCCTTGAAATACGCGAAGGAGGGTCACCAAGGCCTACTACGCATAGAGGAAGTCCAAGGTGCGCAAAACGAGATAGTTGACCAAAAAAATCAACCCATGTTGACCAAAAAGTCAACTGTCTCTGAAAGGCATGAAACTGGAACCTAAGGTTCTAGTGGTAGCGAGGAACAACTGGTTCAAATCTGGGATCACGCGGATCAGTTTGACCAAGGTTGACTTTAAAGTCAACTTGTTCACAGATCTGGTAAAGGATAGCGTTAATCCCTAATTGGTAGTTATCGCTAAGATAGGAAGTAATAATGACCTTTAATAAATAAGGTCGATATATCAACGTTATAATAAAAAGAAGATTAATACATAACTAATCATAAATAAGATGGATATAAAATATCATTTAAACCCCAATTGATGAATAACATTAAAATAATTATCTAACAAAAACAATCTAACTACAACTTTAATTGAAATAACATCTAATCTATTCTTCCATTTAAACTAAATTAATCTTATCTTTAAGAAACCTATATGCCAAATTTAAATTCTAAAAGAAACATCAATCTTAAATTATTATATTAAAACTACATTCCAAATAAGATTTAATAAATTAAATCTATTCTACAAACTAATTAAGCCAATAAATATAATTTAAATTTATTTATATTAATCTAAAAAAAAAAAAATCAATTTGAACCTTTATTTTACAAATCTAATTTAATAAGAATCTTTTTTAAAAGGAATTCATCTAAAATATAAATGACAATCTAATCTAAATCTAAAATTTCCTATTAACAATTCTAATCTAAATCAAATCTAATTATACAATCTTATTTAGTAAAACAAATCCAATTCTTATATATATATAAAAAAACACATTTAATATATATATATTTTTTTACCTATTATCAAAACCGAAACTTTAACATATATAAAAAATAAATATTAAATAAATCTTTTAATCTGCATAGGGTGGGGGGCGGCGATATCCGGCGAGCGGGGGGGGTTTTAGCAACCGAGCGACGGAGGGGGGGGGTGTTGACCGCAG
>MU225820.1:3457615-3480028 GCA_018584345.1 Thuja plicata | reverse complement strand
TTACATTTTATTACATCATAGTCGGCTCAAGATAACCTTTGAAACCCGAACAGAAATTTTGAAGAAAATTATTTTTCTGCCATTTCAGGTGGTCCAACTTCCGAAGACCATAAGTCATCACCAGTTGGCCCGATCGGCTATTATAACCCCATTTTGAAAACGCCACGAAGCGCTCCACAGGCTTGACTAGCGCAAGCGCTTGTCCCCAAATTTTTGACCTCATCCGGGGCCTCTAAAGCCTTCAAAACTGAGTTCAAAGTTTCTGTACCTTGCTGCCAATACCGAAAATTTCCAATATCTTCCAATATACACTTGATCTGGCAATGAAACTTTACTGGCAGACTTATATGACCAAAATGAACCTCCAAGAAAGAAATCAGATCATTCTGAGCACATACAAAAATTACCAAAAATAGTAACTTTCCGTAAATAGCAGCTCTGCACAAAATAGCCCTTATTGAATATAAAAACAGAAATATTTTTGGGTGATGCAAGATTGCTCTTACACCTAGGATGCTCCTGCATCAGGATGCAACTAGTAGCCTCAAAGCTACTCTATTGTGTGTTATGGTGCACTATGTAAGTTTTTTCTATATCTGTCATGTACTCAATAGGGGTTTTGTCATCTTCACTAGTAAATTTAAGCAAATCCTTCAAAGCACTAGTAGGAAATGTGTCCTAATTCATAAAAACAATTGGCGGGACAAGGGGCTCCGACTATCCCATGTGAACAAATTTTGGGCCATTGGTGGTGCTGGGGGTGGTGTTGTTGGTACACTTGATGGAGTGGCTTTGCTTTGTGGCTTGGCTGTAAAGACTAGGGAGAATCAAGAACCCTGGAAAATGATAGGATTGGGATCATGTGACAGGTTTGTGGCTCATGAACATATATCTTATTTGGCTTAAAGATGGTCCATCCCACCAGGTGTACAAGAAAAGGGAACTATTCATCCTGAATTTCTCAACTCAGAAAGGTAACATGCCTTGTGGGAAGTTTGAATAGCATGGGACCAAAATGCTACCATTCGGAACAACCTCCAAGATTGAGAAGCTGAATCTTCGTGAATAGGGGGATGAAAAAGGAGAGAAACTTGAAATGAAACTAAACTAGGGCGATGTGCCAAATCATTTCACTTGTTAACTCACAAGTATTTCATCAATGAAATCATCTAAATCATACATATCAGAACGCAAGAACCATTTCATGATTTGACATAGTATACCAAAATCCCTTCATTGTTGAAAATGAGAACATGATAACCAAATCTTAGACACATGTTAAAGTATTCATTTCATTTCATGGGTGCATCTATAAAAACCAAAAAATAATAAATGCATTCGATGATATCCTATTCATCTATTCACTCCTTGACAACATTGCAGGCATGGAACATTTTATGATACTTAATCACTTTTGACTGGAAGAGTTCTAGACATGGTCCATAATTAAAAGTAACTTCATACATAAATGTTAGAGTCTAACAAGATAACAATACTCAGAAATGGGTGGCTACAAGAAGTTGAGTCCCACTTTTGGGCAAAAAATGAGTGTTTTCCCTATTTTTTAAATTTTCTATCAATTGATGTCAAAATTTGAGGCACTTAGAGATTGAATCTTAGAAAACTTCACTAATAGAAAATGTAGTGCTCAGAGTATACTTTTCAAATATATAATTTATCTCAATAGCCACATGGTAGAAATAGATTTGTAGTAGGCATGTTTAAAAATCACTTTTTCAAAATGCTTGTTTCAAGACCATATGACACGTGTACGACCACCATATTTTGACCTAAATAAACATTTTTTGTGAATCCTTCTAGGGAAAGATACCTAACACACCAAAGATTGATGAACATATTTTTGTTTTTTATTGAATATTTTTTTTAAATTTTTAAGTGACTATAAAGTACATTTTTGAAACCTCTAGTGTACGACTGCCATAAATTGATGAGAACTTCACATTTTTTCAATTTTTTTATCTTCAAGGAAATTCTATGTAGGTTGATATCATATAATTTATTTTCCAAAAAAAGTAAAAATAAAAAAGTTATTAAAATTTTACCGAACCTCACTTTTAAGTTTAGGTACGACTTTTGATTAATAAATAATGTAAAATTTGTAAAATTAATCATATCTATATAAAATTTACATTTCTAAAATTTGTACAGTAAGAACTCTAATGAGTTTTTGTTTCGTTAAAAAATTTGATTGGGAAGGCTTTCAAAAATTTAGGGCAAGGCAAAAATCTGGGATTCTTGAGCCATTATTTTGGAGGCCCAAGCATAGGCTTGGTCCCACCAAGCCTGTCCCAAACCAAAAACCAAAGCGGATGGATTTTTCACACACCAACATTTAAGAAACGGGGACCCATTATTTAAAATTCAAAAAATTGGTGCCTGTTTCATTTTTTGTTGTTGAGCAAGAAACACAGACACATTTCTAGAGTGCCCATTTCTAATAGAGTCGTTGATTGCAAAAAAAAAGTCCCTAAAGATAAATTCCAATGATTGAATGAAATTAAATCATTATACGACTAATCACAACATCAAAAGGAATGTTTTGATAATTTTTTTTTTCCATATTGTTGTCTTTTTATGGATTTGACATGTGAAAATCTATTTGAATTCAAAATTTGGTGCAAACACTAGGATCAACACAACATAGGAAGAGGCAAAGGAAGGTTCTAACAGCTGAGGAGGTTGCAACAAATAGGGAGGAGGCAAAACGACAATGAGAAAGAAGAGAAAGAATTCGAGAACTGAATAATGTTGGAGCATCGAGTTCAACAATCATTTCAGAAGAGGAGAACATTGAGGATACCATGATGGATGCAGAGGTCAAAAACAAAATGCAATAGAAGAAAATTCAGGTACATCTTCTAATCTAATTTTGGATACATGTACGTCTTCACAACCACATGTTTATTCTAATAAAAAAATCAGTGATTTTATAGAAGAAGGATACTTTTGAATGATTTAGATTTTCTTCTTAAAAATAGAAAAAATAGATATTGCACATCAAACACCAAATATTCAAAATGATAAATAAATTGAAATTGAAAAGAAAACGCCAATTAAAATTGAAAATCAAATGTCAATTGAAATCAATAATGTGGATGTAGACATAGAAACACCAATTGAGAAAGAAACCCCTTTGAATGATAATGAAATGAATGAACATTTTCAAATTAAAAGTGATGTGCTAGACAATATTCATGGTTTGGTTTCATGGAGACAAATTAGGACACATGCAAGTGGAGAGAGAGAGAGAGAGAGAGAGAGAGAGAGAGTTGTAAATTTACATGTTTTCTACCTAAGGTTTTAAGTTTTAACAATTTTTGGTTGTTCATGTTTTCTAATGTTTTACAAACTAAAAGAAAACTTAAAAACAATTGTTTTATGTAAAAATAAAAAAAATTCTACACTAGTAGAAAAAAAAAACTTAAAATTTTTACATGCAATTACATGTTCAACAATTAAAAAATATTAATTACTACCTTTTTTTTTTCAAAAATATAAACAAGAGAGAGAGAGGGGGAGGGAGAGAGAGTTTGTTTTCTACATATAGTTTTGTGTATTTTGGTAGTTTTAGAGTTTACATATTTAAAGGGTTTACATTTTAGTTTTAGTTTTCTACCTAGGGTTTACGTTTTAATTTTGTTTTCTACCTAGGGTTTACATTTTAGTTTTTGTTTTCTACCTAGGTTTTTTTAAGTTTTAACAATTTTTGGTTTAAATTCATGTTTTCTAATGTTTTATGAACTAAATGAAAACTTAAAAATAACTACTTTACGTAAAATTAATTTTTTTTCTACACTATTATAGATAAACAAATTGAAATTTTTTACATACAATTACATGTTCAAAATAAAAAGATGATAATTAACTAATTTTTTTTGAAAAAAATAAACAAAAATAAATAATAATATATATAAAAAATGCACATACCTGAAATGTGAAAAATAATGTGACTGATGGAGTCACTGGTGATGCTAAAATTGGGTGCATGTCCTCTCCAGATCACTATCCCTTTTTGTGAAGAGTAAAAATGAAATGCAAATCGGTTAAAAAAATAAATACATCTCCAAAATGAGCACCCATTTTGTAAAAAATGGGCATTCTTTTGGTAAAAAATGAGTGCTCGTTTAGCCTAGGCCATTTAGAGTGAAATGGGTGCCCATTTTTTAAACGAGCACTTGTATGAGTTTTCATGGATTGGGCTACCAAAGCTAAACTGGTGCCCATTTCTTAAAACTTGGGTGTCTGTTTCTGGCAGCTATTTTTGAGACCCAAAGACTTCTGTCGAATTGGGACCCAAATTATTGCACCCACCCAAATATGACATAGATTTTAGGTATATTTTATATCAACCAAAATTCAAAAGGCTCAATCGAGTACAATCAACTTTTAATCAACATAAACATGATAGAAATTAAGTCTGCAAGTATGATATCTCAGAATAAAAATCAAGAACAAATATCTTGTTGGTAAAAATATCAGTCTGTATTTGAATATTAAAAATCCAACCCTTTGAAAAGAAACAACTTCCCCTCTCAAAGAACTTACTGCAACCAAAAAATATTCCCCCCAAAACAATTCACCTTCTGGAAAGGTAACCATCTACAAACATCATAATTATGGTTGTTGAGGAAACCACCATTGGTATGCTAGAAAAAGACAATGTCTTCCACTAGACACGCATCCACATGAATAAAATGTTGTTAGGCACAATCATTCCCCACTCCAATGGTTGATAACAAGTTCATTCAAAAGTTGCCCCAACACATGTCACAATGATGAGGTTTCTAGCCAAAAGGACTCGCACCATTACCTCTAGAATTTCATGTGCATGACACATGTCCACAGATAGAAAAGCCTGTGACAAAAGGAAAAAGGGGCCCATGTAAAGGTGATATTTGACCTGAAAGAAATGCCTAAGCGGATGAATGACACATGAAATCGAGGGTTGTCTGTATAGGACTATGCATTTTTCTTGGTCTCATTGTTATTGACCTGCACTGAGATTTTATCTCTTGGGTCCAAACCGATTTGGTTATCGGTTGATGTGTTTTGGAGTGACTATTTTCCTTGTGACATGTATTTCCTTTTTTTTCATCTCTAATGGTTGGGTATCTTGTTGGTTTGCATGAGGAGGATCATGTTGTCCATATTTCATTCCTTACCACTCTAGGAATTGTCTGGTGTGACCTATTTCAAATTGTACTAGGCTGACATGAAAGATCTTTATTTGGAATGCATTGGTATATATTGAAGATGATCTTGTGTAGATAAGAGTGTGGTATGCGAGTGTATGTAGAAGGCTTATATCTCTTTTCTTTGTGCGAATGTGGGTTATCGAAGGAAATATTCAATTATGTTTGGTGTTTCAGTGGTGGTTTTAATGTTATCATTATTGCTTTGGCAGTTAGCCAGTCTCTGTAAGTAGTGAGCCTCTCTTTGGTAGTTAGCCATTTCTCATGGCTATGATAGCCTATTTTGTATTAAGGGTAGTTATTCTGACAAACTGTTAGCCTATTGACAGTGAACCACACCTGTAGTGAGGATTTGTAAAAGTCACCTTAACCGCTGTCACCTTAACTGGTGTTCATTTGCATGAGAATTAGTTTCTTTGTGGTTTATCCCACTTTGGGTTTCCACATAAAAATCTGGTGTTAATTGTACATTGTGTTATTCTACATTATTCTTGGTTTTAATGCTTTATCTGTTTTACCACTTGGATTTGATTTTAAGAAAATTGTTGAATAACTGATTCTCGTACCTCTAATTTATTCAACCTATTTAAAAATTGGTATCAGCGCTTTGGTTCCTTGGTTTAGAGATTAACCGCTTGAGGTAGATTTGATGGTATACAAAATGAACATTCCTCTATTTGATGGATATGATTATAGTACTTGGAAGGAACAAATGAGGAGTTACATTATTTTATTGAGCTACACCACTTAGAAAGTCATGGAGACTAAGTATATTGCACTATAAAATGCAAGTGGTCCCTCCACCCTTTATGAGGTTGGCTTTTGAAGAAAATGAGAAGGCAAGGTATGCTATTTTTAGTGCTTTATAAAAAAATTGAGCTTGCAAAATTTATTTCATAAAAGACTATTGTTATGCCCTGCATACCTATCCCTACATTTTGTCTAGCAAAATTTTGGGTCACCCCCGCTTTTTTTTTCTCCTTTCTTTGCTCTTGCCTTGTTCTTTTATCTTTCATTTTTTGTTTCTCCGGGGCCTGGATCCCAGATTTTCTTCTTGTCCATGGTCAATAATTTTTGGACTCCAGGATTATGACACTGTCACTTCTATTGTCATTTGAAGAAGTAAACATCGGGTGTCTTGAGGTCTGGTTTTTGGAGTCTACCTATCCTTGGAATGCTAACCTAAAATTAATGTACTCCCTTAGGCATTATAAAAGGATTTTAACTGTAAATTTTACATTTACCACGAGAAAAATTACCTCTCGAGCGATTAAGTGTGAAGTATTGTCCAAGCTCAAGTTTTTAAACAACTAAATTGTGTTAGTTCCTATGTCTGTGTTCGAGTAGTGACATCGAGTTATCATAGCGGCTGGTAAAACGACGTTTGAGGTTCCAACTTTTTTGGCATTTTCTTGTAGGTCTCTCTCTGCCCTCTAGTTTGTTTTTCTACTTTTCTTTCATTTAGTTTTTGTTTTGCTGTGTTTCCCTCCTCGAGTTTCCTATAACCCACCTTGTAAGTTATGTTTTTATGGTTTTGGTCTCTTCTCTATTGTGGTTCTAGTATTTTCCCTTTGTGGCTTGTCCAGTTTGCGGGTTGGGTCTCTTGTAACTAGTGTAAATGTCTTGTAAATTTGTATATATATGCTCTGATATTTTTTGTATATACTCTGTAAATTGGTGGAAATGCCTTGTAAGTTAGTGTAAATTATTGTAGTCTTGTGTATATTCTCTGCATTTGTATATTTTGTGGCTATATGTAAATATTTCGTAGGTTGCATATAAACTATGTGAATTATGGTAGGTAGCTAGTTTAGTTAGTTGGTCTTTGTAAGTAGGAGTGTGAGTTCATAGAGTCCAAAATTATTTGCAAGGTTCGTCAACCATGCATTGCAATAATGGGTCACGGGATCTACGTTGATTCAAGGTGGTACAGGTCATGTCATTCAGAATGGTTGAGATTTTCCTAGTTGCAAAATCTCAGATGGTCATATGGTCGAGTCCGTGCATCCATGCTGACTGGTTGGATATTTTCTCTCTCCTCCGTTGTGTTCCTTAATGGTGGGACTAGTTCTCACACTTGAACATTTAAATTTACCTTAGTTGGCCATTAATGTCCCTTGTGTAATCCCATCTACCAGTAAAGTGCCATTACTCCACTTGAAGTGGATGAACACGTGTCCACATTTGAAATAACATGTCATTTAATTAGTGTCACATCAATAATCTTGTTGGTTCTTTTCATCATTCTAAGATTTAGTCCCCGAATGCCTTGGTGGTCACCAATACACTTGATTCTAACAACAAGTCACTACATGACTATTTTTGGACTCTGGCCTTTTTTCTCATGTAACATGAATTTTGGTATTTGTGAAGGAAGTGAATTGTCTGGTATTCTTTATAGGTAATCAATGATTCTTTATTCATTTTTTAAATAATAGAGTGAGTGGCCCTAGAAGTCCCATAATCTAAAATTTTAGTAAGCTTAACATATATTATGTGTCAGATACTGACAGTTGTATGGTCTTGCAAGTTATAATTGTAAAGATAGCAGAAACATGATCACTCCTAGGAAGCCCAGAACTCCCAAGTACCTCCACAGTACCTGCCAAGAAGTAAAAGGCGGAGAAGGCTTTGGAGAAACTCCAATTGGTCCTAAAGTATAAGAAGGATGACATAATCTAGGGATCCCAGATTGAAACAATACTTTGGGAAGATGCAAATTTTGGTACCTCGGACAAAATTAAGGGCCTCTGCCAGGCCATATATCAGCTAAGACGAGCCAACACTAGTAAACATAGAAGCCTCCAAAATCATCCAAGAAACTCACTTTTCACACTCAATGCAAGCTGCAAAATTGATATTGCTCATGGCCAAAAGTTACAATGCGGCCACTCGAGTTGTTTCCACATCCTTCAGAGTGCCCATCCCCTCCTTAAATCATGATGTCATCACTATAGTTTGGTGAATTCCATTTATTAGGGGTCTGTCATCCCCACCCAAATAGCTTTAGTGGCTCAATTTACAAGAGCAGGAGATGCGGCTTGGCACCTCCTTAATATATAATGGCTGAAAAGCCCACACAGGGATTACAAGAAGATGAGGTTGTATATCCCTCAGTTTGATTTCAAGGAGCCAATCCAAGAAGGGATAATATTTTTGTGCATAATTTTTGGGGAACCTCACACCTGAGAATTCTGCCCATGGATGTATTAACTTTTATATTGTATGCCACCAATAAACATCACTTTGACTGAGCCACTATTATATCGAGTCATGTGGATGCCCAGATAAGAAAGGTGAGAGAGGAACACAAATGTTTCATGAATTCTTTTGTTTTGTGGTCCTTGGCTTGACAAAAGATGGGAATCAGGGGCATACAAATAGTTTGCGACCCCAGAACTGAAATGAGGTATTCCACCCCATGGGATCATTTTCCCCAGATCTAATGGGATGAGTGTTTCCAAAAATTTTGTAGAGTAAATGACTCCTTCATGTTCCATGGGATAAAGGCAGTCACTAAGGATGTAGGGTATAGGTTGTCTCTAGAGGCAGGGCAATGGTCAGCCCATGGGGATGCTACTTCATCCAATTTTCATAGCATGCTTACATCCCCATTACTGGGTTTTTCGGAAGCCCATTTTTTCTATATAAGCACTGCGGGGATAGAATTGTACTATTAGAATTTTGCAGGAAGATACTAGAGGTGCATGCCCTGATGGCCACTAAGAATATCGCTTCCATATCCTTCCTGATCACTTACAAAAAATACTCCTGGACCCTCGCGGTGACCTGGGAGAATAGAATGAGCTAAGTAGTTTGAACTTAGCCAAATTTTTACTCAAAAATGAAAAATATGATCCACACAACCAATTAGAGGAGGAAATGCCTTGGGGAGCTCAACCCCATGTGCCACACTTCGAGGATTTTTAGGAGGATTTCCAAGATGATTATGTGGTCTAGAGCTGACAATATGTAAGAATTTCGAAGGGGATGATGGACCGTCTCAACCTCTGCTCGTTCCCAAGAAAGTTATTTGACAATGGGTCCCTTTGAGACCCTAAGTATAAAGATACAAGAATAGATAAGATGGACCTCCCTCTGGTGGATCGAAAAACCATAAAAAATTTGACTATTAAGGTGTCTTTAAAACTATGGTTGAGTGCAGCCACACTCATTTTGCAAAAGTTTTCTCAAAGAGTCTCCATCTCGACAACCCATTTTTCACAGCAGCCGGTTCTGGATCCCAGGTGATGAAACAATCAAAAGCCCAGGAGAAATATAAGGTTGGTGCGTCCTCCCAAATGTTGAACCCCATCCCAGAGCCCCTAATGAGGCAATTGAATGTATAATTGGAGAAGCCCTGGACACTAGCAGATGCAGCTAGTTCCAAAGTGAAATTTGGCCTCAAATCCACCATGGTAGGCTCCCTACCCTCACAAGATATAGATCCTTTGGTTTCCCCATTTGGTTTATCATGCAAAGAGGATGTTGGGGAAGAAGCAGCAGTAGTGGCCACTAGGGAACCACTCCAAAGGAGGAAGAAACAAAAAGAAGACAAATCCCCTCTGAATAGAGACCCGAGCCCAGAACCAAAAGGTGTGGCCAAGGTCCAAGAGATTCCATCCAGCTCCTCCTCTGAGAAATATGATGCCCCAAAAGATCCCTCGGAGATCACTCAAACAAATGTTGATGACTTCTTCCAAGTTGATGAATTGGGAAATCTACATGCAATGGAAGAGAGGGTGACCAAGGAGGCAGCACAAGAACAAAACATAGGTACCCTCTAGGAGGAGAAAAAGATTGAAGAGGAACAAAAACATGCCTAGGAACAAGAAGATCACCGACAAAAAGAAACCGAGAGAAAAGTTGTAGAGGAAGAGAAAGAATAGGAAAATAAACTTGATGAAGAGAAACTATTGGCACCTAGACAAACCATACCTACTAGAACAACCGTACCCCTAGATGAAATGCTCCAACCCCCAATAGGTGATCAAGGCACATTGCCTCCTCCGAATCAAGGCCCATTGCCTCTCCTAGACAACTATAAAGAAGACGCTGCATCTAGACTTCAACAAGAGGTAGTTCAACATGAAAAATTTCAACAATGACCACCATCTTCCTCGCCCATAGAAAATATCCTAGGAATGACATAGGGATTGAGGAAGATAATACAGATAATAATCCTGATGTTAGCGCCGATGATACAATTATGGAGGAACCGGAGCAAAGGACAGGAGATACCTCCTTGAGTTGGAAAACAATTAGTGAACCACAAGATCATCCATAGTGGCTAGTAGAGTCCTAAAGGAGAAAGATGGTGATAGAAGTATTGACCTCTCTATCCCTTGTCAAGATGTTGGTGGAAGGCCAAGTGGAGAAGAATCCCAAGAAGGCCCAAACCCTCTACACTACTCAGAGTGACCCAGACAAAAATGTGGTGGAAATAGTAGTAGCCCCACCAGTGGATAGGGATGAATCAGAAGTAGCGGTCAAAGATTACACTATAAGGGAGATTCCCCTAGGTCGAAGAGATCAAAGAGGAGAACTAGTTCTCCTAGATGAAGAAAGCCAATCCATTCATGACCAGTATGAAAAGGACTATCATAAGAGAAAAGAGATAGAATTTTTAGAGTCAAACTTCTGGAGGATTTTAACAAAAATAATGCTTCCCCTCTCTTCTACAATGCCCAAGGCCTCTTCCTCTAGGACTCAAATCCCACACGACAACATAGATGCCCTTTGGAAAATGAAGAAGGTGTTAGCTTTAGATGAATGAGTTAAAGAACAACTAGAGGCAGTCCACAGCTTCTTATTAGAATCCCTCCCAAATTTATATAAGATTTATTCTATTATCAACCAATTGAATAGGCTACTCCCAGAATGGCATGTCGAGTCCAAAAAATATGAGGAATAGAAAGAAATTCTTGAAGAAATCTTAAAGTTGGGGGAGGAGAATCTAGCTGAAACCAAAGTTTTGGGGAACAAGCCCTATGAGTTCCCAAATACCCAGTACACTATACTTGCGTTCCAAATTAGGACAAGAAAGCAATTGGTAAAGGTATTAAGAACATATGTGGTCATGGTCTGGAGTCCATTGGACCAATATACGACATTCGTCTAGGAATTCACATTGTCAAATCCATTGAGTCCTAGGGGATTTTCCCCTATTGATTCTTTGTTGGTTAAATTTGATGAACTGGATGATGCCCAATTTTAGTTGCCGAGAGATTTTGACAACTCGATTATGAGGAATCTCATCCAAATGATGTTGAAGGCTCACAATGCTACCAGGTTTGTCATCAAGATGAATGGAAAGACCATAGATGTGTAAGATTGTATTAATGAGGCCTTCGATCGTATGGATTGTCTAAAGGAAGTGGACGAGGATGGAATAATGTAGATGATTGAAACCTTCAGGAAATTTAAGGAGAAATAAATCCTATGGGCCCTAGAACTTCTTCTTCTGCTAATCTATTCTTCCATTCATTATTCTTTGAGCGCAAGCTCCCGGAGTCTGGAACTTTGAAGTTCACTTTTTGTATTCATTATGATGTGTCTATATTGGTGTTTCTCCCGAGGATGATCGAACATCATTTTAATTCATTTTCATTCTTCTTTCAGATCTAACAAGTACAATACAACACTGAAGTCATAAAGGAGGGGTAAATGATGTAGTCAAGGATGGAGGATCCAACAAAGGATTGTCCAAACTTGCAGCCAATAACAATAATAGCAGAAACAACCAAATACATAGAAATATAATCAACATTCAGTTCTCTATTATCATAGATAATCAATTACATCCAACATGTCAGGCTGTAACGCCTTCCCATTTTCAACCAAATACAAATATACTACTCAATCAACTACAAATCTTCTTTGAGACATACAACTCACGATCCAGATTCTCACAATCCTCAATGAGAGACCCCACCTTAACTACGCCACAAAAATTAAATGTAGAACATGGCCAAATAAAGCTAAACAACTGGGGAAGAGATCTCTAAGAAACAACAACCACTCGATAAAAGCATACCCAAGCAATAGAAAGCAACTCGGTAAAAGCATACCTGAGCAGCAAAAACCAACTCAGTAAGAGCATACCCAAGAAACAGAAACCAACATACACTGAGAGCCGTTGGTAAAGAAAGATAGAAAGAGTACCCAAGCACTAGGGTAACTGAGAAATTCATCGAGCAATCTCCAAACAAGCTAAAGAACAAAAGAAAACGTATTTTTGTTTGACACAGGATTGCTAAGGATCCTAGGAAGCTCCTGCATCAATAAAAGACTGCACACATCTTCCCAGCACCTGAGGCGCTAATCCAAGATTTAATATTTGGGGGTATAGGGAGGGTATTTAAAGACAAGGAGTTGCCTTTACATTTATTGGACATCTCCTCCTCCTCCTCCTCCTCCTCCTTCTTCTTCTTCTTCTTCATCTTCGTAGGTAAGGTTATTGTAGATAAGTGGTTACAAATGAAAAGATATTTTGAAGAGTTTCTATACTTTGTCTATGTCAAGTCATAAAGGTGCACATAAAGGTTTGGGTAAGCTATGAGGTTAGGCATGGTGACTGGTATCTCCAGTTATTTAGAAAGGTGGTAGTATGACAAAAAAAGGTTTGGTGTGCAAGTTCAGGTGGACATTTTTCTCTCTAGATCTAGGTGGATGTCTGGGACATCCTAATGTGTTCTCAATATAGAAGGTTCATGGTCTAGAGGTCCAAAAGGCATTTTTTAGTTGTATTAGAGTGTGTTGATGGTGTTCTTGAGGTTCGTCATGAGAGTTGCTGATAAATATGATAACTTGGATGGGTTTGAATATTTTTTGTTAATCATGATTCCTATGAATGTTATTGGGATATGTGTCTGCTGAGTTGGTGGTCCACATCAATTATGGTGAGCAGATTTGAATTATTTTTCATTTGGTGCTTATATTCTTTATGTTCTTGGCTAACCTGATCAGTACATTAATTTTTGAAGTTCTAGGCTCAAGATTGTTGATAAGGATCCTTGTTATGGTTTGTCTGTCAAACATGAATTTGAATTATCATTTTTGGTGTGTGGATTTAGATTTTTAAATGAAAGTTGAGTTGACCTTGTTTTTTTTTCTAGGTTGATGAATTTGATATAAATACGAAAAAATTGTGTGGCATAGACGTGTGGAATTTCTTGGAAAGAAAGTGTGCAGACCTATAGAGGGTTGAATTTCTCGTCTGATACATAAGGTCTTCAATACAAAAGGTTCATGGTCCAATGGTCTGAAAGGAATTTTTCAGTTGTATTAGAGGGTCTTGATGGTTTTCTTGAGGTTCATCCTAAGATTCGCTGATAAATCTGATGACTTGGATGGGTTCAAATATTTTTGTGTTATTCATGATTCCTATGAATGTTCTTGGGATATGTGTCTACTGAGTTTGTGGTCCACATCAATTATGGTGGTCAGATTTGAAGTATTTTTTAGTTGGTGATAATATTATTTATGTTCTTGGCTAACTTGATCAATAAATTGTTTTGTGAAGTTCTAGGCTCAAGATTGTTGAAAAGAATCATTGCTATGGTTTGGAGGTCAAACATGAATTTGAATTGTCATTTTTGGTGCATGGATTTGGATTTGGATTTTGATAAGGATCCTTGCTATGGTTTGGGAGTCAAACATGAATAATGTGTTCTCAATATATAAGGTTCGCGGCCCAGAGGTTTGCAAAACATTTTTGAGTTGTATCATAGGGTGTTGATGGTGTTCTTGAGGTTCATCATGAGAGTTTCTAATAAATATGATGACTTGGATGGGTTCAAATGTTTTTTTGTTATTCATGATTCCTATGAATGTTCTTGGGATATGTGTCTGCTGAGTTGGTGGTCCACATCAATTGCAATGATAAGATTTGAAGTATTTTTTAGTTGGTGCTAATATTCTTTATGTTCTTGGCTAACTTGATCAGTAAATTGTTTTGTGAAGTTCCATCCTCAAGATTATTGATAAGGATCCCTATTATTGTTTAGAAGTAAAATATGAATTTGAATTGTCATTTTTGGTGTGTGGATTTGGATTTTGAAATGAAAGTTGAGCGGACCTTTTTAATTTTTCTACGTTGATGAATTGGATATAAATAGGGAAAAATTGTGTGACACAAATGTGTGGAATTACTTAAAGAGAAAGTGTATAGATCTATAGAGGGGTTGAATCACTCATGTGAAGGTGACATAAAGGATTTGAACAAGAGATCTAATTATGCTTTGTCAGAATTGAATTAGGCATAGGGTAGATGCCATTATACAGTTCAAAAATCTTAGATTGATCATAATAGTGATCTTATAAGACAATGATCCTTCCATAGGGTTGTAGCCCTTTTGTATTTGAGTGGTGAGCTCTAGGTAGTATTTTTGAATGCATGTGCATTCCTATTTGTAATATGTGTTATACTTATAACAAGGTATAGTTCATATTGTGGGTCTTCATCTCCACCATGGTTTTTTTACCTGACAGGGTTTCCATGATAAAAATATTTGTGTCAAGTGTTGTGGATGTGTTTTTTGATTTATGCATACATGATTAAACATTAAGGTTAGAAGTATTTTTTTAATTTTTAAAGGTTTTGAAGGTTTGAATCTTTGTAACAACTGCTTCACCTCCCCCCATCTCAGTTGTTTGTTTTCATATTTCCTATATTATTATGTAGGGTTTGTATCATAATCTTTTGAGTGTTTCTTGGATGCACGAGAATTACTATAACATTGTGTTTTAGGAGAATGGTTTTGAAATCTAGAAGAATTCCAGAATGGTTATTGCTACTAGAAGAAGAACAATGGGAAGTATGTATCAATTTGAAGGAGCTACATAAAAAATGCTTCATAACATAGGTTGATGATAGTTGGTGGCATTGGAGGAAGTGTAACATAAAATTTGATAACCTGGTAAGAATTAGTTCAATCCATATTGTGAGAGATTTATAAAGACTAACTAAACTAGACAATATTATTTGCAAAGGATGTAAGGAAGGAAAGCAAAGACAAGTAACATTCAAAGGAAAGGACCACTCTACTATCAATTTTTTGGATCTTGTGCATACAAATTTATGTGATCCAACTAGAACAAGGATCTTACAAGGTGAGAAATATTTTATGTTTTTGGTTGATGACCTTTCTAGATTTACTTGGGTCACATTTTTAAGAGAAAAATCTAAGGCTTTAGAAAAATTCAAGATATTCAAGGAAAGAGTTAAAAATCAATGTGATAGAAGAATACAATAGTGGAGGTTCGATATAGGAGGTGAGTTTATGACTGATGAATTTAAAAATTTCTATAGAAACATGTCATTAAGAGACAATAATCAGCCCTAAGGACACCAAAAAATAATGGTGTAGTAGAGAGAATGAATCAGACACTTCAAGAAGCTTCTAGAATGATTATTAAAGAAGCAAGAGTAAGTGAGGTCTATTGGAGAGAAGTTGTACACAATACTATATACACTCTTAATAGAGTACATTTCAGAAAGAAACATGAAAATAAATCTTATGAACTATGGCATGGAAGAGCACTAATAGTAAAACACTTCAAAAAATTTGGGAGTAAATGCTACATTTGAAGAGATGGGGACGATACCAAAAAGTTTGACATCAGAGCTAATGAAGGTATTTTTCTTGGATATTCTACAAGGAGAAAAGCACACCAGTGTCAAAACAAGAGACTAAATAAGATGGTAGAAAGTGAAAATATGAAATTTGATGAGGATATTCAAAGAACACCTATTAGGAACACCAGATATGAACCTGATGAACCTAATGACAGAGAAAAAGGAGAAAAATAGAAAGAAGTAAAGGAGAAAAAGGAGACACCGAAATCCACAACTAAGATGCAAATGTATGTACAAAAGAGTCATTTGAAAAATAAAAATATAGGAGATAAGAATAAATTAGTAATCATAAGAATTAAAGCTACTCGAGAATAATTATTACTTTGTTTACTTTCAAAAATTGAACTGAAGTCCGTAGAAGAGGCATGCAATGATGAATGCTGGGTAGAAGTAATGAGAGAAGAACACAATCAAATTGAAAAGAATTGAGATTGGGGACTTGTGCCCAAACTGAAAGATAAAAATCTAATAGGTACAAAATGGGTCTTTGGGAACAAGCCAGATGAGAATGGAAAGGTGATAAGAAACAAGGTAAGATTGGTTTGCAAAGGTTACACATAGATTTAGGGCATAAATTTTGAAGAAACATATGCTCTTGTTTCCCAAATGGAAGAAATCATAATATTTTTGGATTTTGTTGCCTACAAGGATTTTAAAGTGTACTAGATGGATATCAATCAACATTCTTGAGTGGAGAATTAAAACAAGAAGCATACATGAAGAAACCTGAAGGTTTTAGGTCACAGTGTGAACCAGTTTTGGTCTGCATATTGAATAAGGTGTTATATGGACTAAAGCAGACATTGAGGACCTAGTAAGGAAGGTTGGATAAGTACCTAATTAAACAAGGATTTAACAAGGGACCTTATAACAATAATTTGTACTACAAGGTGATTTTAGGTCAGATTCTGATTGTTATAGTCTATGTTGATGATATTATCTTTGGAGGAAATAATGAAATGTGCAAAAGTTTTGCTGAAGATATGTAGAGAAAAATTGAAATGTCCATGATTGATGAGTTGAATTCATTTCTTGGATTGCAAGTGAATTAGAATAGTAAATATATTTTTATTTCTTAGTCCAAGTATGTTAAAGAATTGTTGAAGAAGTTTGGATTGGAAAATTCTAAACCAATTTATACACCTAGCGTTACTAGCTGTAAACTAGCTAAAGAGGGTGAGTCACTAAAGGTTGATGCTAGTAAGTATAGGTCAATGATTGAAGGAATTCTATACCTGACTCCTACTAGACCAGACATTATGTATGTTGTTTTTTTGGTGGTCGATTTCAATAAGAACCAAAGGAATCTCATGTTTTTACAGTAAAAAGGATTTTCTGATACTTGAAAGGGTCAGAGGATTTCAAATTATCCTATGGATTCAAAATTTTCTCTGATAGCTTAAATTGATGTTGATTAGGTAGGTTGTGTAGATAATAGAAGAATTACTAGTGGTGGAGCTTATTTTATTGGTTCCTAGTTGGTTTCATGGTCAAGTAAGAAACAAGATTTTGTAACATTATCCACTGCTAAGGCAGAATATATTGCGACATCTTCTTGTTGCACTCAATTGATTTGGATGAATAAAACATTGAAGGACATTGGCATATTTTTGATGATCTAATATGAATAATGTGTGATAATACCATTCCTATAAACATTTCTAAGAATCTCGTACAATATTCCAAAATGAAGCATATAGAAATTAGATATCATTTTTGGAGGGAAAATGTATTGGACAATGAGATAAAACTTGAATATGTACTATCCAAAGAGTATATTGTAGATATTTTCACTAAAATACTATGCAACAACACATTTGATTATCTTAGGAAGAAGTTGGCTATCCTGCTCCTTTTTGGTATGAACTAAGTGCACCAAAAAGTGCATTGATCTAGGACATTCCATGGTTATACTTTTCTGGATAGTTTCTTGGAGGGTTCCTCTCAGGGGGAGAAGAGTGAGTTTCTCAGATGGAGTATATTTTTTCCTTTTTCATTGTTATCAAAGGGGGAGAAGATCAAAATTTGATGAAGATGCCTTAAGACATGTTGTTGATGGATGGTTCCATCAATGAAAAAGGGGGAGAATGATGCAAATGTTATTAATGTTGTTGTTGAACACCTATATTTGCACCTTTACCCAAGCTCTTGTAGTCTTGGTAATCTAGTGTAACATGGGAATCATCTCCAGGTGTGGGACCTTTGCTAATTGAGATGAGACCTCTAGGTTCTAGGCTGGTTCCTCTTGATATGTCACCCAAATTTGCTTCTTAACATAAAAATAAATTCTTGAGAGAAAAGGAAAATTAGGAATGCATGAAAGGGAAATAACTGAAAGAAAATTAGCCTACTAGGTGATACACCGAAGGTAACTTGAATAATAACACATTAACTAATCTCAGCATGAAACCTTGGATTTAATAGAACACAAATTTCTAGATAGGCTTGCATAAGTATTTCATAGAGAGGTCTGAGATAAACAGAGGCTATTCAGGGAAAGAAGTAATTTCACAAACAATAGCATATTCATTATAAGTAGACACAGACTATGACCTACAAACAAACATCCACTTCTGCAATTAGGCACAAGGATGAGACAAAATGACAGGGGACTGAAGAATATCCACAAACTCAGCTAAATCAGATCATCCACAATAGTACACAATATTGTAGAAAGAAAGAGGGCTTAGGAACTCCAATATTTCTCTGAAAAATCATTCAATATATTCTAATTCAGTAAGAGAAATCTAGACAAGAAAGCCTAGGGATAGAGAAAATGTCACAAAAAGCCTTTGCAATATCTGAATATCAATGAAAGATTACAGACTATAAAAGTCAGAGGGCAGAAAAAATGCCACAGATAACTTCTAAGTAAGGAAAAATCTGAGCTCTAAAAGCTCCCAAAAATTATATATATACTCCCTAGAATGCAGGCTTGGAGTCCCAAAAATGATTAGGGTTACATTACAATATGTGTACTTTGAACAACAAAAACCCTAATTGTCCCATCTATCAGAAGAAACTCTGAGATTATCCATCAAAGATCAAATACATCTTTGAAAAGTAGCTTTGTTACAATGAAAATCTCTGAGAAAAAGGGTAGTGAACCTAATATGAAAGAAGACCAGTCAAAATACATGTAATGAAATCTGGTTAGGAAGCCCTGTTTGGGTCAATTTGGCCTTTACTATTCGCAGAGAATATTGCCAGAAATTAGATTGCCCCTTCAAAAAATTTGAATTAACCCTTAGTCCTCCTAAAAGGTCACCTCTTATCCATATAACCTCTACTAGTTGGCTGCCATTACTGTTCAAATCTGATTTGCAAAGATATTTAAAAAAAAAATGGTCATGTGGTGCCATCCTTTTCTTTTATCAGGGGGCCGAGGTTGAGACCTTGTTTCCTTTTAAATGAGAATTGTCAGATCATCTTTTATTTGTCTTTGACATGCTTAGCCCATGTTGTGTCCCTTAACCACCATCCAACCATAGTTAGCTTTTCCTTTTAAGTCACCAGGTCTCCTGAGTTTTCATTAATTGCAGCTTAGATCTAGCGACTCTGCGACTGTCATAGATCTTGGCTTTGATCGAACGACAGTCATTAGATATTTTGATCACTATGGAATATACCCTTCATCTTTGAGACCTAGTGACTAAGGCAATCTCCTTATTATATGAACATTTGGCATATTCACACCTTGACTAGTGATCCCCCGACTGACCATGAAGGCTCAGGTCCATGCTACCACTTGTCAACCTTTCACTGGCTTCTGTTTGCTTGATCAACCCTGACAATGCACCAACTGTATTTCCATATCAGAAATCCTTTACTTTTGAATTAAGAGACTACACAACTATCCCTTCAGTCACAAAATCAGGAGGCATTTTTGACCTTTTGATTGAGATCAGGCGATCACTCGACCATCGTTGATTCCTTCATTCTTTCATCTGATGGCCCTCCCTTAATCTCATGATATTCGGGGTAAACCCTAATTTATATCGAGACTTGGCAACCAAAGGGGAAACACTAAACTATTATAGACTAAAGCTTTACCATGGTTTAGGAAGTATAAAGGGTCACGGGATGTCATGAAGATTTGCCAACTCAAGGTTTAAACAAGTGACAACCCAACTGAGGTATTAGTCACTTAATCGCATGAAGTAAAAGAGTTAATGCAGAACATGAAGTGATATCATGACTGACCAACGAGATAAAAGGCACATGGGAAAACTCAGGATTTTAAGTGACCGAAAAAGGTAATGACAAAACATAAGATAGCTAGGGTTTTCGTCACAATAGTCACTTTTTCCAAATTATAACGGTCATCCCATCCAAATTTTAAGGGTTTCTTAGAGCAGAGACATATTGCATGGAATGAAGTGAACAGTAAGACTAAAAAATATATCCAATACACAACAAGGACTAGAAAAATTACCAAATCTTTGGCATAGGCTGGGCTCTACCCTTGTGGGAGCCTCATTTAACCCCACCTATCCAATTTTGAATAGTTATGAAAAATTGAATAACATTTTGGTGACTTCTGCGGGATGTCTGCCTGCTAGACATTGAGAACCAGTGGCCTCTGAAACATTCCATTGGGAATGGAGTCATTTCTGCAAACAAAACCTTCCTCTGATAGAGAAATTTATCTAAAGAAAAAATTATGTGCACGGGAACTTCTTGAAAAGATGGAAAATTAGACTAGAAAGCTTTGAAAGAAAGTAGGAAATCTAATATACCCTAAGCTAACCAGTGATACAAACTTGGTTAAACAAAACCATTCACTTGATTGTCAAAGTTGCTGCCTTTTTTGATTAAAACACTCTGCAGCACATGCATAAGGAAAATTAAAAGTATATGGGGCATGTATAGATTTGTCAAAAAATAATAAGCCGCCTCTTCAAAAATGAGATCAAATTCACTTACCTCAATCTGATCATGTGAAGGTACCTCAACAAACTCCATTTGGGCTAGGTATCTGATAGGGCAGCCCCTTGAGATTTTGAAGGTAGAAACCTTCTTGTTGGAATCTTCCTTCTCTTCATGGTTGTCCTCTTTCACTATGTAAATCCATGTCATCTCTTCCTTAAAGGTCAAAAAACTGTCATCTTCTTCCTTCAAACCGGCCGAAAGCACATCAAAGCTATCAAGATCTAGAAGATCTAAAATTGGCTCCAAATTTTTCTTAGGTGGTAGATTCCTTGAAAGAGATTAATCCAAAAATGGATCTTCCACAGCAGGCACACAACTCTAAATTCCCACTCCAAGGAATAGGGGTTCATCATCCAGTCCTTCACAAAAAATCCCTATGATCTCTGAAAAGTCATACTCTTCAAAGCCTTTATCAATGTTCTCCTCTTGCTGCTGCAAAGTTGCAGGGGTTATGAAAATAACTTCATCATCCTGCTCAATGAAATTAGGCAGCTCATCCACCAAGTTCATATCATCCTCTTTGATATCCACCATCTGTTGATGTTCTGGCTTTTTCCCTGATTGGTTTTTAGTCATAGGAAATGACATAGTCTCTGCTTCTTCACCAACAAAGATGGGAAGCCCCTCAAATAGGTTCACCAAGATATCAGCTCGAATATCCATCTCTATCTTCTTAGTTTTTTGTCAAAGTTCATCACAGTCCTCATTGAGCTCTGAAG
The DNA here is from genome assembly GCA_018584345.1 of Thuja plicata. NCBI lineage: Eukaryota > Viridiplantae > Streptophyta > Pinopsida > Cupressales > Cupressaceae > Thuja > Thuja plicata. The sequence goes on along the minus strand of MU225820.1, from coordinate 3,458,525 downwards.
TCTCTGACTTCATCTCTTTCGCGTGATCATAAAGAACCTCATATACCACAAGCTCTTGCCTTGATACTAAGCTAGTACCCTTGCAAAGGCTTGGAATTTTAGAACCGAGAGGAAAAGATGGCCATTTCCATAGAGGTTCATCAACCCAAGAGACAATAGAGGTATCTTGGGATGAATCATTTCCTTGGACAAACTGCCCCTGCAGATTAGTGGACTAATTTTCAATTATAGGTTCTTGGGCAGAAGCCTTTGCCTTGAAGCTTGGAATATGCAGTTGTAGGGGCTTAAGGAAAGACATAGAAGGCATATCTTCCCTGAGTCTTGGTAAGTCAAATCGTACACCACATTGGTGCTTCCCCTTTGCGGCCACCCTTGTTGCAACCACTTCTCTAGGTTGTTGATATTCAAGAGGCGGCTGCAAGTGCTCTGTTGGCTTCTATGCTTCAAGAAGATCTCTGAAGCTTGGAAATGAATGCCTTGTAGGTTCCTCATGCATAGGGTGTGGGAGAAAATGATACTTCAAATTTGGAATCTCAAGGCCAAGGGGTTCCCTTTCATCAATTTGAGCTCTCAACTTTGCTAACATAATTTCAGCTTGGTGATTAAGCTCCTGTTCAAATTTCTCTCCTTGAAGCATCCCAATCTCAGGGATATATTTTTACAAGGTCATTACTTCATGGTAGGGGGTTGACCCTTGAAAATATCCTTGAGTTCCTATATCTTTCTACTCATAGGCCTGAGTTTCCATAGCTTTCTATGAATTATTTACCTTAGATACTTGCTTGACCATGTCAAGCATTTTAGCCTTTATCTTTTCTTGTTCTCTTATAAAATCTGAGGTTTGAGGCTATTTCCAATTGGGTTGAGAAGGGGGGGGGGGGGGGGGGGGAAGCATGGGGAGACAACTTCC
>MU225820.1:3421915-3441693 GCA_018584345.1 Thuja plicata | reverse complement strand
TGGTTGTAAACCCTCTTCAATGGAGTGGTAGACAATGACTTCTAATTATCTCATGATTTTTAACCAATGGAAAAATCCATATCTTACATTTTTTGAAACTAGATTCATATGGATTTAAGATGGTTTTGGTTTTATTTTGAAAATATGTTTATTTTTAAATATATAGGATGCCCTAGCAACATAAAGAACAATTTTTTTGAATTATGACAGGGATATGGATCAAAATTTGCAGTCTGAAACAATAATTGTTTGAGACATCAAATTGGTGTCCTCAGATCTTATGATTTTGTGAGGTGATATATAGGTTCATTATATACAATCTTATTTTTTCCAAAAATTTTGGTTTGGAGTTTTAGTGGTTCAAATAACTCAATCTTTGAAAACTATAAAACTTGGGACATAACTGAAGTTGTCTGTTAAAGGAACCAAAGAAGTATTTTCTTGTTGATTGATCTTGTGAAAGAAGATAGTATTTTCCTCTTGTCAATTATTTGAACGATTAAGTGAAGATGGATCATCAAGATCCTAGATGTTGAGAGTTTTCATAGGATGATCTGCATCAAAACCTCAACATCATCCCATGAGGTGCATGACTCCTCATCTTTTAAAACCGATCATCACGAGACATCTGAACACCCTGTACCATGGGCTAAGAAGTCAATAGATATGTTGGCATCAAACAATAAACCCTTAAAAGAAATCCTATTAATATGTTGATGTCAATGAAAACACATCCAACTTTCCAACAATCTCCCCCTTTGGAATTGATGGAAAAATATGGTGTGAAAAACAAATAATGAAATAAAAAACCAACACAATCTTCTTTTGAGATCCACCATCAAAAGTACTACCAACAATATCCACAATATTTACCATTATCTTTCAGAGTCTCTCTAACTATTCTCCCTTGAGGATCTCTTTACCTCTATTCCCCTTGAAATAAATCTTCCATTGGGTCCAATCTGATTACATACTCTTCTCTCCATCAATTTCTCCCCCTTATATATGCACTCTTCTCCTTAGCTGAAGCTCTTTCTTATGTGCAAGTATATCTTGTTTTTTAAATGCTCTCATCCCTCTTTGACCTCAATAAAAAAAGGCATATCTCTTCTCTGATCAATCATGCTGACTACTCCCCATGAGTAGTAGCCACCAATACACCAATCCATCTTGAATGATGTCACCATGAAGTCCTCAGTCTACTTCTTATTAGGAGGAGAAATCACCCCCATCTTGCCTCTAAGATATTCAAATGTATCCTTAGGTAGTGATTTTGTGAATTTTTTAGCAATATGCTATTTAGTGGGTATGTACTCCAATTCTACCTCCTTCTCATTCACTTTCATAAAGCTTCTAGTTCATAGAAGGTTGATACAAGAGGTAAGGAAAAAATGACTAAAAGAAAGAGTGAAGTGCCTAAGGTTCACAAGGTCCTAACAAAGCAAATGTCTAAGTTGGATATTGATCTTGAGAAATTAAGAATTGAAAAAGAAACCATGGAAAAAATGCTAGAAAAGGCACAAATGGAGGCCGCAACAATTGAGATGAAGATGAAAATAGATTTTTTGCAATCTTCTAAATATTCTCATGCTAGAACAGAGAATACAATAGCTTCTAAAGAAAAAGCCACTACTTTTAAGGACAGTGATAATTTTCAAAGAAAGCCATTACATACTGAGAGATACAAGCAGTTTAACTTCATTGGTATCCCTAGATACCCCAATACATTACATTTCCAAAAGATGTGGGTGATATAGGAGAAAATCTCCCAAAGTTCGTAGGTAATAATGTTATTTCTTGTGAAACACATTTAAGAAATTTCATTGATTTTGTTGATGATTTAAATATCACTCATGAGGATGTGTTAATGAAGCTTTTCGTTTAGTCTATAGTAGAGGATGCTAGAGAATGGTTTAGGAGCCTTTCTAATGGATCTGTTGCTTCTATAGATGAGGTGATTGAATTATTTAAAGACTAGTATGGTGACAAGACAAACAAGGGATTCTTGTGAATGAATTCAATAACATCAAAAAGAATTACAATGAAGAGGACACAAAGTTTAATACCAGATTTCAAAGAGCAATGCACAAATTATTTCAAAAAATAAGGCTGGATGAAGAGGTATGTCTAGCGACTTATTTAAATGCCTTTGATTCTAAAATGGGGTATGCTCTTAGGGATAAAAACCCTAGAACTCTTATTGATGCTTATAAAATAGTAGTAAATATTGAAATGAACAGAAGGGTGTCTGCTAAATTAAATAGAAGAGATGATTCAAGGTTTAGCAAGAGTAACCAAAAGGAACCAAAGTATAAAGAATTTAGGGCTCCTCAGAACAATAGGACTTCTTATAATAACAATTATAATCCATAAAATAGAATGAAAAACCATACTTATGGAACTTAGTTCAAGGATGGAAAGCCTATTGTTCCACTTAGAAAAGAGAAGCCAGATAATAGAACTCCAGACCCTCTGCACAAAAATGTTGTCCACTTATGCATTGATGATTTCTGGTGTGAGGCTTGTGATGCCCCACACAACCCTAATTTTTTTATCGTTTCCTTCAATTTGAAAACAAATGAAGAACAAGGAAATTATGAAGGTGAACAATGTGATCACAATATGACAAATACTTATTCATGTCATGATATAGATTCAGACAGTGAAATTGAAAATTGTGATTCTTATAGTTCACAAAGAAGAGTAGAAAATCATCATCAGCAGATTTTATCAGATAGTGAAGCAGAGGAAACAAATGACCATATAAGATGTTATGCTAAAAAAATTCATGATCTACCACTTATTAGAAAAGCTTCAGATGAAGAGAAAGCTAAGATTACTACAAATTTAGTGAACAAGGCTAGAAGCAACTACCATTTGAGAAATATAGTAGTGGGTGGTACTAGTACTCAACCATCTAGTGTCTTTATAAAACAAAAAAATATAGACACCAAATATGTACAGAAGAAGGAAGGACCTGGGGAAAATGCAAATAAACATAAGGTCAAAATTATAACAAAGGCCTTAGAACCAAATGTTGTACACAAAGAAGAATGAAAAAAGCAAGAAACAAGTACTCCTATTTTTAAGATAGAAAGTAAAAATTTAAAAGAACCAACTCTGAATGTGCATATTGAGGAAATTAACATTACTATTGAAAAATAAAAATCCTCAGATGTGAAATATACTCCAGTAGATATGGGTCACTGTTTATCCCAAATGACTGTAAAATTGCCATTTCTAGAAATGATGAGAATTAAAGAACACAAGGAAAAGGTGTTGTCATTATTAAATAGTGTGCCCATAATGAAAGTCCAAGGTCCAGAGAATGTTGGAAAGAAACCAATTAACAAAGGGAAGGAAGTTGAGGTATTAAAATATGAGATTCCTCAAATTTTCTTGAATACAACTTCTTCCCCAAAGTTGTTGACCCATTTTTTCTTTCACTAATAATTAATGGAAGGATGCTAAAAAATTGTATGATTGATTCAGGAGCATCTAATACTGTTATGCCAGTAGAAATTATGAGGTCTATGGGATTACAGGTTGATAATCCTCATGGGAGATGTCAAGCAATGGACTCTAGAGAAGTCCCTGTGATTGGTACCATTGAGGCTATGCCTTATAAATTAGCCATATGTCCTGATGTGGTAATGACTATGAATGTTCTTGTTGTTGATATACCACCACATTATGGGCTGTTGCTGTCAAGAAAGTGGAGTGCTTTAATGTGAGGTAGTATACAAAGTGATTTATCATATGCTACTTTCAACATTGCTGGAGATAATGTTAAGGTGTCAAGGGAGGGTAGAACTCCACACATGATAGAAATATTTGAAGACACTAACATTAATGTTGCATTGATATGGATATGGAAAATTTCTGGGTATAAAAGAGTGAACTTTATTATCAGAATGAAGAGATTGATCCTCTGGATAAAGAGTTGACTATACAAGGTGATGGATTGTGGAAAATGTATTTTGATGGGGCTTGATAAAAAAAGGATCAGGGGCAAGTGTATTACTGGTATCTCCATCAGGTACAAATTTTAAATATTCCTTTCTATTAGCCTTCCAATGTACAAATAATACTGTAGAATATGAGGCTTTGTTTTTAGGGCTTGAAATTTCCATCAAACATGGGATTAAATGTTTAAAGGTTTATGGTGATTCTAAATTGGTGGTAGACCAAGTTAGATCCAAATATGCTATAAAAAATGACAGATTAAAAATGTATAAGTATGCTATTTGGGATCAAATTAAAATGTTTGATGCCTTTGATATAAGCTGGATAGAAAGGTCAAAGAATATAATGGCTGATTTCTTAAAAATTGATGATTTGACCTTACATGGGGTATCAATACTGGAAGTCAAGGCAAGACTGGTTGTTCCAGATAACATATACAACTAGCAGGTTTTTCAGGATGACCAAGATATTCTGAGATTTATTCAATTTCTAGACCATTATGAGAACCAGAGCATAGATTGTAACACTTTGCTAGAAATTGATGATGGAAAAGACTATATTTTAGGAAATGAGGTTGTCCAGTTAAGTTCTAATCAGATTCCAAGGGGTCTGGTTGAACTTGAGGCATTGTTTAGTAGTCAACATAATGATTCCACAAAATTAAGCAATGCCAAGGTTGAGGATTTGGAGGAAATAAATTTAGGATCTGAAACTAGTCCTCAAGTTGTTTTTATTGGAAAAGGTTTAGACTCTCATATAAGGACAAATTTGATTAAGCTATTAAGGAAATATAAACACGTCTTTTCTTGGACATATGAGGATTTGAAATCCTATAGAGAGGACCTTTTCCAACATGAAATCCCACTAAAATCAGATGTAAAACCATTTAGGCAAAAAAAAAGGCCTATTAACCCTTTGTTGGCTCCTAAGATGTAGCAAGAATTGATGAAGTTAAAGGATGCTGGGATAATCTAGCCAATCAGACACTCAACTTGGGTATCAAATCTGGTACCAGTCAGAAAGAAGAATGGTGATATCAGACTGTGTGTGGATTTCAAAAATTTAAACGTTGCTTTGTTAAAAGATAATTATTCCTTACCTAACATGGAAGCAATGTGACATAGGGTAATTGGTTGTGAGCTTTTGTCAATGATGGATGGTTTCTTCAGCTACAACCAAGTTTTGGTGAAAGAATCTGAGCAATACAAAACTGCATTTACTACTCCTTGGGGAACCTATGTTTATGTCAGGATGTCGTTTGGATTGATAAATGCAGGAGAGACTTTTCAAAGGGCCATGGATGTTGCCTTTAAGGAATTTATTGATTTATTCATGGTCATTTATCAAAATGATTTAACTGCATATTCTAAAAAGGCTGAGAATCATTGTGAACACCTAGGAAAAATTTTCAATAAAGCTCTAGAATATGGTGTTTCATTAAATCCTAAAAAATGTCATTTTGCAGTACAAGAAGGAAAGTTGTTGGGATACATAGTGTCAAAGGATGGAGTGAGAATAAATCATGAGAGAATAGAAGAAATCCAGAAGGTCATTGCTCCAAAAAATTTAAAAGGAGTTCAATCTTTCTTAGGAAAGATTAATTTTGTTAGGAGGTTTATAGAAAACTTTGCAGAGATTGTCAAACCTATTATAAAGTTGCTAAAGAAAGATGCAAAATTTGATTGGAATAAAGAAGCTCAAATAGCATTTGAGAAAATAAAGAAGGTAGTGCAAGTGGCTCTTATTCTAAAATCTCCAAATTATAGTAAGTCCTTTTCTTTGTTTTTATTTGCATCTTATCATACAATTGCTGTCGTTTTGCTACAAAAGGATGAACAAGGATTTGAACATCTAATATCCTTTTATAGTAAGTCTCTCTAGGCTGTAGAACTTAATTATGAGATGATGGAGAAGCATGCTTATGCTTTAGTTAAAGCTATAAAATATTTTAGGCCATATCTGGTCTATGCCAAGGTGCAAGCATATGTTCCTCACTTAGCAGTGAAAGATATTCTTACACAGTCAGAAGTTACTGGTAAGAGATGTAAATGGATAAATAGAATACATGAATTCAATCTTGAAATCCATATTACAAAATTAATAAGAGGCCAAGGTTTGGAAAAACTCATGATAGAGGAAAACTTGGATTTGGTGCAAGTAAATGATACAGAGACACATGATCAAACTATTACAAGTATAGAAAGACAGCCATTTTATATTGATATTATGTACTTCCTCAAAAATACCAAGTGTCTTAGTGTTATGACTGATAATCAGAAGAGAAGTCTTAGATTGCAAGCCCAAAAATACACCTTAATCAAAGGACATTTGTATTGGAAAAATAGAAATGGTGTATTTCTATTATGTTTAGATAAAAGTCAATCTGAGAAAGTTTTGAGTGAAATACATGCAAGGGAGTGTGGAGGTCATTTTTCTACCAAGAATACTGCCCACAAGATTTTAAGGGCTGGGTACTATTGGCCCAGTTTATTCAGAGATACATATACATATGTCAGAAAATGTGAGCCTTGTCAAAGGTTCTCAAGTAAACTCAAATTTTCAGCAGCCCTGTTGTTAAACCCAATAAGTACTAAAGCCCCTTTTACTATGTGGGGAATTGATTTTATTGGTGAATTTGCAGAGAAGTCTAGTGGAGGACATAGTTGGATAATTGTGGCCATAGATTATTTTACCAAATGGATTGAAGCCATTCCTACAAAAAAGGAAACAAGCAAGGTAGTCACTGAATTTCTAATGGAAAATATTATGACCAGATTTGGTCATAATGCCATGTGTTTTAGATCAGAAGAAATAACAGATTTATGTGAGAAATATGGAATTACAATATCATATTCATCTCCATATCATCCATAGGGAAATGGACAAGCTGAATCTAGTAATAAAAGCATTTTAAGGATATTAAAAAGGACTCTTGAAAAGAATAAGAGAGCATGGCATACTAAGTTGAAGCTAACACTCTGGGAAGATAGAATAACAGTTATAAGAGAAATAGGTAAGTCTCCATTTGAGTTGGTATATGGTGTACAGTCAAGAATGCCTATTAATAATTTTTTACCTATATATTAGTTTATGCAAGAAGAACAGTTAGATATTTCTAACACTATGCAAAATAGAATGATCCAGTTGACAGAGTTGGATGAAACAAGAAGAAATAGCCAAAAATAAAATATTAAGTTACAATAGAAAATGAAATACCTATTTGAAAGAAGGGCTACTGAAAGAAAATTCCAACCAGATGACCTAGTTCTTCAGTGGAATATAAGAGCAGAAGCTAAAGGAAAACACAAAAAATTTGAGTCTTTATGGCTTGGACCTTTTGTTATCTCACAAAACTATGGAAAAGATTCCTATCTGCTGAAGAATATGAATGCAGAAGATTTTGAGTTGCCTATGCAAGGGCAATTTCTCAAGCCCTTTTTCAATTAAGGATCAAAGTTCATGCACAAGTAAGTATGTATCATATTGTAAATATTTTCCTTTAGTTGTATGTTTTCCTTCTATAATAGGTTAGTCGACTTTGCCCTCATTTTTTTTGATGTGGTCTGCAACCAGAGATTCTGAGATTCTTTTCCATAAACTATGTTTAGCCATCCTCAGATAGAGCCACTGTTGGTTGTATTTCCAGTTCTAGTGTTTACCCTAAAATTTTGATGTTCTCATGACTGAGAGTTGCCCAAATGCTGAAATCATGTCTGAAATTGCAAAATCCCTTAGAATTTTCCATGTTTTTAGGTAAAAATCTAGTGGAGTAGTAAAAAACCAGTCTTAAGTCTTATTGTGTGCAAAAATGTTGAAAACCCTAGAAATGTTAATCAGGTTTATATTTTTCGAGTTACCCTTTTGGAAGCTTAAGCCATGAAATAAGTCATGTTCCTTTTAAGATTAGTCGCCTAGTCTCTTAATATTGAACGAATATTAAATTTTACTTTGAGACTTAGTGATTCACCTTAATTGGGTTGTCTCTGAGAGAAAGGTATATTCCTTTAAAAGTCATGAGACTTAGTGATTTCTCTTAATCGTGAAGTCTCCAAGTAATATTTAACCTTTAAAAATTTAGTGGCGACATGGAGACAAAGGTTGGGGTCACGGTGTCGTGGAGCATATCATGGGTTAAGGCAAAGTGTCCGGCGACTTGGATTTTCCAAAGTCGCGCAGTCTCTAGATCAGATCAAGATAAGTAATGAGTCAGAAAACAAGATGTCACCAGATCTCAGAAAGAAACTAAGGTTAAGAGATTTGTTCAGCAATAAGGAGACAATGCACAGTCACGTGGTTGCTAGATAAGGAAAATGATAGTTAAGGTGTAAAAAGGGTAAAGGTGATTGCTGACATGACATTGCCGAAATCATCTGCCAATAGGAATGTAAAGAATTAATGACTAAGTGGGAAAAATAGCTGAAATGTCTAAAAAGGAGCAATCATATCAAAGGTGATTGTGTTTGAATTTTATAAGGGTTTTTCTTACTGTGAATGCACTCATTTGAACCTGATTTCCTGTCACACTCAGAGCCTACGGCTAGGATTTGGATTAATGACACAGTATGCAAACTTGAACGTGAAAGTGACTAATTTTTCAATTATGAGCTTTGTACTTTGTGAATTACTACCATAGAAGGAGTATATTACATTCAGTTGTAGTTACTTTACATTCAGAGAATTCTAGGGTGGGAAATTTGCTAAGTTTTCTTTGTCTAAGAGAAGAAGTGTTGATTTCAAGGAGTGAACTTAGTGAAGTTTTTATTGAATTTAAAGTGATTGTTCCAGGAATTTAGTGCTTTTGAATTATATTTTGTGTGTTCCAAAAAAGAATAGGGTTTCTGAGAATAGATTTGTCTAAATATCAGTAAGAAAGGGTGTAGAGCAGTACAAAATTGAACAAAATGAGAAAAGTTGTCAGTGTAGCCTCCGCCAGTGGGAGAAGTGATGATGTTGATGAAGATGCCAAAGGAAAGAGAAATTTTTTTGATGAGTTCCTGAAGCTACTACCTGGTTCCACTCAAAACAAGAAGGTGAATGCAGATGAGTATGCAAACATAAGGGGTGTGAAACTTCTAGGGTCCACAAGTTTCTCTCTTTTCAATTAGTTTTATAAAAATTGTGATAAGGCTATGTCTGTTTCAAACCATTGGACTTGTGGATTAGATAGGTTGTTAGTCCCTGACATCTTTGTAGATGTAGACTTATTCCTAGGGCTAGCACATCACTCTGACCCATTAGCCAAAACAATTAAGAATAATGACGGCACTCTCTTGTTAGCCTTGAATAGAAATTCTTTCATGCAAGCTTTTGGCTTATACAACACAATGTCCATAGAGATAGACCTCACTAGATAGGAGGAAAGGTATAGGTTACATTCTGGAGTGGTTAGGCTTCAAATAAAAAGGCACATCCTTAGTGAGGCCAGAGACCATGTTAACCCTATACCAGGAACTACACCCTATTGTTACAAGGATTTAAATTTGTATATGAAATACGTTGCATATGCCCTACACAGAGCGCTAGGCAAGGATGGAGGAGCTGCAAGAATTGGTGTTGGTATTCTTATGATGGTCTTGGACTTGTAGGATGTACATTCTAGCACTAGCTATGACTACATTCAATATATCATCAACAAGATGCATGAAGGATTTGTCGCCATTCAGAAGAAGGAGAAGTATCCTAAATTTTTGAATTATTCAATTCTAATGCATCTATTATTGCATTTCAACTATAATATCATGGACTTGACAAATTTGAACCTTTAGTGGTTATATTACAATCAGCCTAACCCTATCCAGTTTTGGATTAAAATTTGGAACTTCACTGCCAAAGACTGTGACTTTTGCGAATTTGAGAATTGGGTAGTTTACCCATTAATGCAAAGTCTAGGTGTGAATAAGACTAGGCTCCTAGTAAAAGTGTTACAATTGCTAAGACCCTGTGAGTATGTAGAAAAATGGGAGGGAGACCATAGCTGGGGTGATTTCTATTTAGGAATTAATTTTACAATGATTAGAGTCTATGGATGTTCTCAACCTCCTCATATCTTACCATATCATGTACAAACCATAATTGTTGCAATGGAATTCAGATGGCAACTTATATTAACTGATAAGGAACACCTTGCACCTCATAGGAAGGGGACATTTACCCCTAGACAGTTCAAAATATATCAATTTACAATTGGCAATAAAGCCCTTGACTTAGTGAACAACTGGCTGAATGATTACAAGATGGGTGTTGCCCTATACAGGTATATTGATACAGAAGATTTTATTTTAGGAGCGAAGAAACTCCTTACTCCTACTATTCCTAACACTTATCTGCATGGTGAATGTGTGGAGGAAGATGCTACAAGAAATATCATTGATGAAGGAGAAGTAAAACTAAGAAGAGATAAAATCTAGGAACTATTGGGTTTGGAAAAATAAGTGAAGAGAAGAGGAGTGGAATTTGGGGGTTTCTTCCCTAATTTTCCTTATTTTGATAGAATTGAGGCTATGTTGGAAAATCATCACACCTTGTGTGAACAATTGGAGAATCACCCGGATGTGAAAGGAAAAGGGCAAGAAGATCATGAACTCTTCAATTCAGAGTATGAGGAGGATAGTGATGGAGGATACTCAAATCTAGGCCTACCTCCAATGGATCAGCCCCCACAAGGTAGTGAACAAGAAATAACAGTAGGTGAAATGATCACCATTGATTTGACCAAAGAAATAGAGCTAGAGAGCATAGATGAGCCTATCCTAAAGAGACAGAAGATTGATCTTGGTTAGTTTTTTCATGCTCAAACTTACAAGAAAAGAGAAAGGAAAAAAACTAGAGTAAATGCCCTTATTCCTGGTAAAAGGGCCTATGATCATAATTTGAGGAAAGAAATAAGAAAAGGAAAAAAACTGCAGCAAGAAGTGGAAGAGGACATAGAGTTGCCTCTGAGAACATGTATAGATGAGAGATTGATCTATCAAGAGCAGTTTTTAAAAGATGACAATTTTATAAAAATTGATGAATTTAAAGATTTCCTTAGATGTCTTAAGCAGAAAAAGGTCAAAAAGTAGTTGAAATTAGTTGGTGAGGAAGCAGTGACAAATGAGGCTCTTTTATCTCTACAAACATATGATCCTAAAACTTGGGATATTACTCCTGAAGAAGCTAGGAAATTAGTCTTGGATAGTGGAATGTTGCTTACTGAAGGCTGGGATCTAGCCTCGACATTTATAATAGACCAAATAAGAAAGCAACCAAACTTAAAATTGATAACTAAGATCTAGATTGGTGATATGACCAAAGGATTCAGATATAGTCCAAATTCCCAAGCATTTACCATGTGTAGTTTATGTCCTCGGGACCAGAAGCCTCAATTGTTAAATATTCAAGAGAATATGGTGGGGAACCAAAGGGTGTGGACAGTTCAAAACACAGGTGATCTGGAGATTTCCCAAATAATGACACACTGGGCACATTTGAATAAAGATAAGATGAAGCAATTGTCTGAGAAATGTGGTATCCTTATAGAGGTGTCTAGTGCTCTGGGTAAGGATAGAGAATTATACCAATTCAATATTCATTAACAAGATAGGGTGATTGCTGAACTAGCCAAAAAATTGCTAGAGAAGCTAGAACTTGTATATGTACCCTTAGAGAAACATCCACATATAGAGGAAAAAATTGAGATAGAGGAAGAAGCAAAGATAGAGGACATGACCAAAATGGATAACGAGATTTCTATAAATGCATTATTGAATATAATTTAGCATAGGATTGATATCCTAAAAGATAAAACTGATATAATCTTAAATGCATACAAAAAATTATCTCCTTTACATGCTGAAGTGATAGGGTACATCTCCATTTTAAATCTTTATTTCACAACTTGGTCAAGCAGGGTACAACTATTTGAAAAGTTGGCTTATTTACAACCACATAGGCTAGATCTATGGGAGATTGCGATAGAGGTGGGGGATGAGATTGAGAAAATAAATGTGGCTTTACCTTTCTTCAAAGGAAAGCTAAATCAGATTGAGGCAAAGATCAGCCTCTTGTGATCAAGTTTTAACTAGTTTATTCCTCCAATCAAAGGAAAAGATGATCATATCAAGGCCTTGGAGATTTGGAAAAGTGAATTTGACAGCATGCTGCCAAATAAAGAGGCATTTATTTTAGATTCAAGTTTAGATATGGAAAGCTATAATAAGATTTTAGATGAGGCTTTCAAGGCAAAGATTGACATCAATAAATTCATAATGGATGTTAAAGGCATAAATGATGTCAGATCAGAGAGGCAAAAGACACAGCTACAAAGAATTCAAAGATTTAATTGGCCTATAGAAGATGATGTGGCAGCATGGGACCTGATGACGAAGCCAAAGAAAAAGAAGGTTGCTACAACAGATGTTGATGTCTTGGATGAAGAGTGAAAAAGGGGAGTCTTGGCACCTGCTCTAAGAGCACATGAAGGTTAGAAATCATAAAAGACAAGTGAGGTTATCCTATAATGGTAGTCACTTGGTCTCAATGAAAACATTTGATGCTATCCTAAACATAATCAGACAAAGGTGCCAAAGTCCATATAAAGATAGAAAAGAAGAATGCTGCCATAATTGACTTTTTGAGGAACAAAAGAATGTTTTAGGATTTGACATAGTTTCTTGGAGAACAGACAGGCTAATCATCATTAAAGAATATTAGAAACTATCCTGGGAGTAAACAAACCAAAGGTGTTGAAGATCACATAAAGACAAGGAACAAATCAGAGTTTATCCTCTACTTTTGTCTTTTCACCGCTTGGGTCACCCTTCTCTTTTGTTTTTTCTTCTTTTTTACAGTTAGGTTTCTTAAACCATCCGAAGCTTGTTGCATCCTTTTCTTAGGGATTCTAAGATGGTTTAGACCTATAAATAGATAAAATGTAATAGTTTTAAGGGGGGATGAAAATATAATTGCAAGACAGGCTTATAGATTTTAGTCTGTGTTTTTGAGCTCTTAGCATGTATATGTACTAAGCAAAAATATATGAATAAAAATATAGTGCAATTTTATTCTACATTGTTTTTGTCTCTTTACTTGTTGTGTGTACTCTTTTATGTTTAAATTGTAAGGCATGTTAAACATATTGGCTATAAGGTAGCTATCTAATTATTTGCAAGTTTCTTCCAAGGAGAGAATTAAATTTTGTGAGTAGTTTCAGAGAGTACAACAGTGATTGAGGATTTGATACAACATTGTGAGAGTGATAGGGTAATTTGTAAGGAATTTTACCCAAGTTGTATGTGGGTTGTAAGGAATCCTACAGTATTCTTATTTATTTATTTCTGTGGATTCATATCTTTTGACTCTATAGCCCAAGGATAGGCACTGGTGTTTTTGTGTTAAGTTGTTGTTTCCAGGCCTTTTACAACCATGTACATTCTGGAAACCCTATAATATAGCAATGGATAGATAGTGGAATGAATCATATTTCTAATTATTTTGGTTTGGTTCAATTTCATAAAGAAATGAATAAGGTATGCACATTTTGGTGAAGGTTATTATTTGCAGTTTCTAGGATGCCTGTGAATAGTCCTGTTGTACTGTTTGGTACAAAGGCATATGGAAGAATTAGAACTTATAATTGGATTCATTGGAAATATATATGAATAATATTTCATTTCCTTTTGGTCTGATTCATTTTTATGAAGATATGTGACAGTTGTGACATTTTTGGTGAAGTCTGGTTGTAAACCCTCTTCAATGGAGTGGTAGACAATGACTTCTAATTATCTCATGATTTTTAACCAATGGAAAAATCCATATCTTACATTTTTTGAAACTAGATTCATATGGATTTAAGATGGTTTTTGTTTTATTTTGAAAGGATGTTTATTTTTAAATATATAGGATGCCCTAGCAACATAAAGAACAAATTTTCTAAATTATGACAGGGATATGGTTCAGAATTTGCAGTCTAAAACAATAATTGTTTGAGGCATCAAATTGGTGTCCGCAGATCTTATGATTTTGTGAGGTGATATATAGGTTCATTATATACAAACTTTATTTTTTCAAGAAATTTTGGTTTGGAGTTTTAGTGGGTCAAATAACTCAATCTTTGAAAACTATAAAACTTGGGACATAACTGAAGTTGTCTGTTAAAGGAACCAAAGAAGTATTTTCTTGTTGATTGATCTTGTGAAAGAAGATAGTATTTTCCTCTTTTCAATTATTTTAAATATTAAGTGAAGATGGATCATCAAGATCCTAGATGTTGAGAGTTTTTGTAGGATGATCTGCATCAAAACCTCAACATCATCCTGTGAGGTGCATGACTCCTCATCTTCTAAAACCGATCATCAGAAGACATCTGAACACCATGTACCACTGGCTAAGAAGTCAATAGATATGTTGGCATCAAACAATAAATCATTCAAAGAAATCCTATTAATATGTTGATGTCAATGAAAACACATCCAACTTGCCAACAATCTCCCCCTTTGGAATTGATGGAAAAATATGTTGTGAAAAATAAATAATACAATAAAAAACCAACTCAATCTTCCTTTGAGATCCACCATCAAAAGTACTACCAATAATATCCACATATTTACCATTATCTTTCAGAGTCTCTCTAACTATTCTTCGTTGAGGATCTCTTTACATCTATTCCCCTTGAAATAAATCTTCCCTTGGGTCCAATCTGATTACATACTCTTCTATCCACCAGTTTCTCCCCCTTATATATGCACTCTTCTCCTTAGCTGAAGCTCTTTCTTATGTGCAAGTATATCTTGTTTTTTACATGCTCTTATCCCTCTTTGACCTAAATAAAAAAAGGCATATCTCTTCTCTGATCAATCATGGTGACTACTCCCCATGAGTAGCAGCCACCAATACAACAATCCATCTTGAATGATGTCACCATGAAGTCCTCAGTCTACTTCTTATTAGGAGGTGAAATCACCCCCATCTTGCCTCTAAGATATTCAAATATATCCTTAGGCAATTATTTTTTGAAGTTTTTAGCAATATGCTATTTAGTGGGTATGTACTCCAATCCTACCTCCTTCTCAGTCACTTTCTCTCTTAGAAATGAAACTTGATTGAGATGTGTTGTCTTTGAGTGTTGCACTAAATTCTTTGAAATATTTATGGCACTTAAATTTGCAAAATACATGACAATAGGTTCATCGAATAGTTATGATCTATGAAAATATTTTCTTCATCGATACTACTTTGGTATAATTAATGTAAGAAACAACATACTCTATCTTTGTAGTAGATTGTGAAGTAAAAATATTCTTCTTGCTTATCCAAGAAACAAATGTTCTACCCAAGAATAATGTGCCACCACTTGTGCTCTTTCTACCATCAACATCTCCAATCCAATTCGCATCTGTAAATGCACTCAAAATAAACTCTTCTCCTTTAAAATACCATATCTTGAAGCTCACTCTCCCTTTTAAGTATTTGAATATCCTCTTTATTACAACTTCATGATTCCTCTTTGGTTCTACTTGAAATATTTCTACAAGACACACTACATTCTTAAGATCTATCCTTGTATAAGTTAAGTACCAAAAACCACCAATAATTGATCTATATATGGATTGATTTACCTTAGGGGAATCATCATCCTTTGTTAGATTGAATCCGGTCACCATGGGTGCACCTACTATTTTTGAGTCATCTAACCCAAACATTTTTAGCAATTCCTTCACATACTTTTGTATAAGGATTTTTATGCATAAGCTAAATAAACAAGATTAGTAGCACTGATTATTTAAAATGCTAAACAACTAAGCGAATTGATCCCTACAAACAATAGAAAGACAAAATTAAATAATTAAAATTTGATAATACTAATTCAAAGAAAATTGTTCAATAATCTATACTTTTGTTTCCCCTCTTCTCTTTGTTGAGGTGTGGCACTCAACTGTGATTCTGGCGACACCTTGACTCAAAGATCAAATAAATTCATTACTTGATAAGAGACTTGATAAAACCCCGCAACATAAGTTTGATATGAAGTTGATTGTGTTGGAGATTTGTTTCTGTGCAGTTGATTGATTGTATGTTTGTCATTGATGACAACATATAATATACAGTAGTGATTCTGCATGTACTTATTAGAATGATGATATCAAGCCTTGTGTGGATATATTTAGGTTGTAGACATGTTTAGAATGTTATGTTCATACATGTAGACTTAGATATGAAGTTTCAGTCAAGTTGTGTAATTATGTTATTAGCAGTTACAGTTCTAGAAGAGTATCTATTCAGAGTCGATGTATTTAGCGTGTTTCTTGAGTTGCACCTATCTTCTAGATATGCGTGTGTATATTCATGATTATTTATGAGTTAACTATGTTTGGTTAAACATGCCTATCATGTAACATCAGGATCATGCTATTTTAGATGATTTGGTGAAGCCAACTTAGTGAAGCATCACGTCTGTTCAGTTTGTGTTGCGTGGACTTAATATTGTTTGTGTTCTTAGTTAAGCTGACAAAGATGTTGTTGAAGTGTTTCTAAGAACCTTCATGACCTTTGAGGAAGATACTTATAGAAAATGATTTGTGATATGCTAAGTGTGAATGATAAGAAAAGACATAAAAAGTACAGAGCAGAATATCAGAGTTGTTTCATTCATCAAGGATCTATGTGAAGAAGCAGTTGAAGATTACAATACATTGGAACTGATCAAGATAGCAGGTCTACTCTAAAGTTCATCATCAATATAGCGTATATCTGTTCTACAGAAGGTTGCAACCTTCACCATTGAAGCAGTGAGATTTTGGACAGTGAGTCCTCACCCCTAACAGGGCTATTTGTAAAAGACTCTTAACAGGGTCAGACCCTTAACAAGGTCACTATACTTATTGCATTGTAAAGTACAAATCCTAACAGGGTTGAAATATCTTCTAATAGGGATTACTATAAACAAGTATAGTTCATTATGGGTACTAATTCCCACCAGGGTTTTTACTCATTGGTTTCCCCCTAACCAAAATTGAAGTGTTGTCTATTGTGTTATCTGAATGTGTATTTACATTTTTTGTATTCTAAAGTTAATAAGGAAAATAATTAAATTGGTTGATAATTGATTCACCCCCTCCTCTCAGTTATCCTTTGGGACTATTCTCACAATTGGTATCAGAGCCTGGTACCTTAGAGAAGAAGCCTAACAACTTAAGGTAGATCAGATGGCATACTTCAGAAAAGAGAGTCCTAAGTTCGATGGAGAATAAAATGATAACACATCTACAGTGTATTGGTTTTGACATCTTTGAGATAACTACACAAGAAGTTGTCATTCCCTCACTTAAGATCTATCAAAAGATGATGCTAATAGTAGACAAAAAGAAACATTCACAACTAATGTAATTTCCAAAGAAGCCCTTATAAGTGCCCTATCAGACAGTGAATTTTCTGAGATCAAGAAATTAGACAAGGCATACACCATATGTAAGTATTTATAAGACATGTTTGAAGGAAATATTCAAGAAAAGAATGCGCACAGGAAGACATGGAAAAATAAATACAACAGTTTTGAGATGTTACCTGAAGAGAACATTAGAGCCTACAATCAAAGGATAAATGAAGCAGTTTCTAGAATCAGAAACAATTATGGAGAAATATCAGAGGAAGATATAATGGAAAATTTGTTGACTACTCTTACATCAGACTATGAAAACAAGATAATTATTCTAGAAGAAACTATGCAATTCTCACAAGACTTCAAGAGAGAGACTTTGATCAGAAAAATATCTGCATTTGAGATATCAAGATTGAATACTGAACCTAAAAGTGAAACAACTTTCAAAGCCTCAGTACATGGTAAGAAATCCTTACACATCTCTAGCCACAATGAGAAAGAAGAAGTTGATGAAGAACTAGAAGATATCATTGCTATGATTGCTAAAAGAGAAAATAAAGGTAAAGGGAAATATGAAGGAAAACTTCCATTCAAATGTTTTTCATGCAACAAGATTGGCCACTTTGCATCAAAGTGTCCTACAAAAGAAAGAAATTCAGACCTGATTATAAACCTAAATACAGAAAGGAATGTTATCATGCTGAAGAAGGTGTAACTGATGAAGATTCAGGAGAAGATGAAATTGGATTTGTTTCCCTTAAAGATATGGAAAAATTTCCTAAGGGTATGGACATTGAAGATGATAAAGAAGCACACGAGTTAGCCCTAATTTCCAAAGTAGACATCAGAACTGACGGGATCATTGATAGCAATTATTCTCACCCCATGACAGGTGATAAAGATAGATTTGTTCATCTAGAAAAATACAAAGGTGGTATGGTTAGATTTGGAGATAACACTCCCAAACCTATCATAGGCAGAGGATCCATCACCCTAGATGGAAAGAAAAAGATAGATGATGTTTTGCATGTTGATGGACTACATCACAATCTACTAAGTGTTGGACAACTACTTGATAAAGGTTATCATCTGGAGTTCAAAGACAACAAGTGCATTATTAGCAACAAGGATGGAGACATGATTGCATCAAGCTCCAAAACAAAAGGCAATGTTTTTCAACTCAATTCATATGTAATTTGTTTTGTTGCAAAAGTGGATGACAGTTGGTTATGGCACAAGAGACTTTATCATATCAACTTTGATAATATAGTTAAGATAAGAAATTTCAAAGCAGTTAGAGATCTTCCTAGTATTGCAAGAATAGTAGACACAATATGCAGGGAATGTGTTATAGGAAAGCATGTAAGGAATTCTTTCAGAAGCAAGCAGAACTCAGCTGAAAACAAATTGGATCTAGTGCACATAGATTTATGTGGTCCTACTCAAATAAGATCATACTATGGAGAAAGGTATTTCATTTAGTTTGTTGATGATTTTTCAAGGATGATGTGGGTTGTGCTCTTAAAAGAGAATTCTGAAGCCTTTGAGAAGTTCAAAATATTCAAAGCTAAGGTTGAGAATGAATCTGGATTAAAACTAAAATGTCTGAGATCAGATAGAGGAGGAGAGTTCACCTCTAATCAGTTTTATGACTACTGTGAAGAACAAGGAATCAAAAGATAGTTGAGTGCTCACAGAACCCCACAGCAGAATGGGATAGCAAGGAGAAGGAACATGATCATACTTGATACAACGCGCACTATGATGATTGAAGGAAAAGTTGCGCACACCTATTAGAGAGATGTAGTCAATACAACAGTCTATACTATCAACATAACACAAGTAAGGCCAGGCGTGGACAAAAAACCTTATGAACTTTGGTTTGGTAATGTACCTATAGTGAAATATTTTAGAATCTTTGGCAGCAAGTGCTACATCAAGAGAGATGATGGTTATGTTAAGTTTGATGCTAGAAGTGATGAAGGTATTTTCCTTGGTTACTCTACTAAAAGCAAAGCATAAAAATGTTTCAACTTAAGACTAAAGAAGATAATTGAAAGTACTCATGTAAATATTGATGAAAAGTTCATGGTCCAAGAAAGGTACTATGAATATGCACCTATGATTGAAGATGAACCCAGGCCTAGCAGTAAAGATACTATTATTGAAGAAATGTTTGATTGCATTGATGTTTCATGTAATGACCCTGAATCAAGTAGAGAAGAATCACAAATTACAGAAGAAGAAGTAACACCTAAGGTTCCAAAATTCACATCTAGATACCACTCTAAAGATGATATCATTGGAGATAAGAGCAGCAGTGTTTTGACTAGATCAAAAGCAAAAAGTCTAACAATGGATGAAGAGGTATGTTTACTTTCACAAATTGAACCTTTAAGTGTTGAAGATGCTTGTAATGATTCTGATTGGAAGAATGCAATGAAAGAAGAATTAGATC
>MU225820.1:3374039-3410345 GCA_018584345.1 Thuja plicata | reverse complement strand
TTTATTCTAGATTCCTCCTTAAGAGGAAATAGCACAAGTGGCACACACATTATGAATGTGGCTCACATGCACATGGGAGTTACATTCAACTCCTTTCTTCTCATCTCTACATAAGAGATGCTCCTTTCCTCTTTTCCATTCATTCACTTGCAACACTTAGTTTCTTATTATCATTCTCTTGAAGCATTGTATGAGCATTTTTCTCTCATTCTCTTCCTCTCTCTCTCTTAGGATTTTTGGCCCATTCTTAATAATATCACGGGGTTTTTTTTATGCTTTTCCCCCTTCAAAAACATTGTCTCATATTGTATGGTGCATGCTTCTAGATTTGGTTATTTCATGGTATGCATTTCCTCACACTTTGCTCATTAGATTAAACAAGATCTTTTTTTCTCTTTCTTATCATTTCTTACAATATATATATATATATATATATATATTCAATTCAACTATTCAACTTAATCCAAATGTTAGAACACACATTCAAACAATTATATGAAATATTACGATAGATATATAAAATTTAGCAAAGTATGTCACTACTATCTACCCATAGGCTTTGGTAGTTCTGACTGTACTTATAACATGATCATAAGTTCAAATACTTAATGTGTATGTATAAATCATACCTTCATGAAATAAAGGTGCTATCTATCAATTCTATGGAAACAATAATACAACTTAATCTAAGAATTGACAAATAAAGCATTTAATATCTCATGGATGTCTAACTAAGCTTTGCTAATAGAGCTCTCAGCCTTAATCTCTACTAGTGACAATCCTAGAATGAGAAATTGATAAAGATAATGCCTAAATAGCTCTCAATTCTCTCAATTTACTATGATATTTGATTCAAATGATCTCAAAATTATCTCCATTATGCTAAATTTCTATGACATGCTCTCAATTGCTCTCAATTCGCTATAAAATGTCTATGATAAGGATGCTTTGCATTCAAATTTTCTAGGATCCCTTATGCTCTCAAAATGGCTTGTATTTATAGGATTTTCCCAAGTGTAGGGGGTAGAGTTACTTGATCATGATTAAGCCTTGGTTAGTTGAGAGCCTTTGAGATGGTTTCAAATGGGGGGAGAATTTAAATGATTGTCTCAAAGGTTTGG
Organism: Thuja plicata; assembly: GCA_018584345.1. Classification (NCBI taxonomy): domain Eukaryota; kingdom Viridiplantae; phylum Streptophyta; class Pinopsida; order Cupressales; family Cupressaceae; genus Thuja; species Thuja plicata. The sequence goes on along the minus strand of MU225820.1, from coordinate 3,409,224 downwards.
ACAAAGGGACAAATTTGAGTGATTGAGATTCAAAGTTCAAAATGAGTGATTGAGATTGCAAATTAGGAGTGATCCATGTTCTTTGTGTTCTCAATTCCCATTGGTTGCTCAAATTCATGTTTAAGGATATTAGGATTTATTAAATTCAATAAATTAATTAAATTAGCCATGTAGGGGAATAGGTTCAATTTGATTTTGGATTTAAACTATACAATTAATTGATTAAAATCAATTATATAGTTTGATTAATCCCTTTAGGATTATATTTAATCTTTTGATGTCATTATTTATTTGATCCTTTGGTTTTAAATTATTTTTTCCAATTTGATTGATAAATGTCCATTTGAAATTGATTTGATCCATTTTGGTGAAATTTACAGCATTTGGCTGAGATTTACAGATTTGCTTGATTAGAGAACACCTGCCCAGTTTTAGGTGTCTACACTTAAAAGTTTCATAAGTGTTTTGGAAATATCTTAAAATAGAGTATAAAATAAACATAAAATAGAGACAAATTATTCCCCCATCATTTGACCCCTACAAGCATAATGCTTGTCCTCAAGAATTACACTTCTTTGTAATTCCCCTGAATTCTCCAACCTCAGTCTTTCCTCTCATTTTTCTCTTGAAGGTGTAGTAGAATCATCTGGTTTTCTCCCTGAATTCCATCCTGTAATATTCCTATAGCTGGTCCATCTTTGTAGCATTAATTTCATATAGGGGTCATAGAAGCATTGGTGGCTGAATTATCAAGGGGCACCCGATCTCATGCTGGATTTGTCTTCATAATTGTATGTATTTAGGTGCTTTAACATTGAGAAGACTGTGTGGTTAAGCCTTCTAAAAAACCTCTAGAAACCTGTTCCATCTATTTATGTCACCAACTAGGGCTCTTTGAAATGTAAAGTAGGACATCCCTTGATACTTTGTATCAAATTCTTCCTTGACAACAAAAATTCTATTCTTGGTTTCTGCTTTTATGCTCCCATAGGTGAGACTGAACCAGTCACTTAGTAGAACAACGGGCTTACTACAGTCAACCCTCAAGGGTAGTTGTTCTGATTTTTCTTGGTCCCTATAATTATCTAATTGCCTTTCATAATTGGATTCATTATTTATCTAAGACATCAAGGCTCTTAGATGTATGTCTCTAATGTACAACAAGGTATTCCAATCTATCTCTTCTGGAATGACAAAGTTGTAAAGATATAATTCACAAAGCAGGTTCTGCTGCCAGGCAGGAAGGGTTTGGTACAAACTATAGAATTCCTGATTTGTGTTGAACTTAGAATATTTATCCTTCATAGTCATTATTAGTTGAAACAAGAGGAATTTCTCTTTCAAGCAAATAGGATATACCCTAGGAGGAGGCCTGCAAGTTATAATTTGGTCAGCCAATTTCAAGGCATGATCCATCTTCCGTTTCTGCCTCTTTAGTTTCTCTTTGAGGTCTTCTATTTCCTCCTTTTGATCATTGATCACTCTTTGCATCTTCTTCCTCTCTTCCTTCCACAGAGTTGAATCAAGAAAAAAATGATTGTACAAACCAAAGAGAAGGGATTGTAGAGTAGAGGGGCCATAATCTTCTGACTGAGTATTTTTTCTCCTCTATTCTCTATATGCCTAATCTAAAATGTTGGTGAACCAAGTTCTCCTAAAAGGCACTAGAGAATTATAAGAGTGAGAGAGAGCTGATATTTGAGGCAGTTGAAGTTCTTCCTCATTTCCTTCTTGAACACTTTGATGACTCTCTCCAGGCTCACTCTGATATGTGGGAGGCTTGTCATCACATAAATCATTTAAATTTTGAGAAAGATCTAGAATTTTTGGTCGAACCGGGAATTGTCTAGAACATACTCAACATGGGGTTCTACAACAGGTTTTTCTAAAGGAACAAATTGACTATCTAGGAAAACTTGAGGAATTTTTCCTCTCATCAAAGGAAATCTTTGTAAAGGATTCTTTGTAACCTCCACATCTTTCTTTTTACTATCTTTCTTTGGTCTCTTTGCTGCACAAGCCGACTTCCTTTTTATACCTTTTGAAACTGTGGGGTTTTGTGGTTCATTTGCAGGAATTGAATTTCCTTCACCAAATTTTAATTTTCCTCTCTTCTGAGAAGAGGTAGGTACATTTCCCTCAGGAGTAGGTGAAGGTCTATTTTCCTCAATATTTTTTCATGTTCCCTTCTTGGGTGGCTATTTCATCAGCTGGTTCAGAGGGTGTTGCACTATCATTAATGGGTTTCTCAAAATGTTCAACCTAGGGTTGCAAAGTTTTAAACTAAAAAAATTCTTGCCATGCCAAGGGAGACACTTCCCTAAGGAATTTTTCAACTAAAAATTTAATTAGGACATGGTGAGAAACATTATTTGTATTTCCCTTATGGGTTTCCTCGACACTAATGCTTAGCATATTATACAAAAAATTTGGAATATTTACTGCAAAACTATGCCTTATATAGGTAAGCAATTTGAAATGGTGTGCATGCAAATGGGAGAACCTTACCTCACATGTGATTTACCCTATAATGTGCATCTCTAGCTCATTGAATCGGGTAGGAAGTGACATGCACTAGCAACCTTACTTGTTTATCTCCAATGGAGGGTCTGTAGGAAGAGTGAATTGAGCTCAAGCTGACCTAGCATCATGCTCATTGGGATAATGTTCTCCAATTGCTGGCAACCTAGTTACTTCTTCTATATGTTCCTCTGTTGCCAACACCTTCAAACCCCATACCTTTTCCTTCCCCTCCTCAAATGTGCTAAAAAATTCTATGGCCACTTCCTCATCAAATTCAGTTAGTTTTAGGAAATACATAAGCCATCCACACACATCGAATCTATGAATTGCTTCAACATTCATGAGAAGAATGGTATGAACCACTGGATCATGGTGCATCAACTGCCCTCCCATTTTTCCAAATGCTTCCTTCAAATTTATGCTGTAATTCATCAATTCTCAATTTCCTCTGCTCTACAATTTTAAAATTCCTTGTTCTCTTTTGAATCACCCTGAATTTAGGCTTTCAAACTACACTTTTTAAACTACAAATTTTTATTGCAATCTTTCTCTTGTATTTTTGAACATAAGAAATAATGGTTCTCTCAGCAAGGAATTATAACTTTAAGTGCAAGGTTTTTTACATCCTGATTAAGTCTTCTTAGGGTCACATCAAGTCAGAAATCAGGGATATTTGGGAATTATGGTATGACACTTGTGCGAAAAAAATAAAAGGACTCAATGAAACAAGGCATAGGTAGAGATTTGAACTAATAGATAATCTTATGAGAAATGATAGGGACAACTAGTAATGACATGAAAAAATTAATACACTTCCCTGCCCATAAAAAATTAAGACAAGTGTCCACACTTGTCACACTTAGGATGGGGTAAGAAACTAATGTAATGCCTTAATTATAGATATGCACATTATTAGATATAATTACCAAAATGTGTGTGCTAAAAGTGGAAAGAAACTAAAAATTTGTACCTATCATTTTGTTGCCGCATTCACAAAAAAGGTGGTGAGAATGGAACAAGTGTGGTGGAGGTATATGTCAGTTGATGGAGCTCTTATTGAAAACACAAAAATATGGAAATATGTGATGATGTGGAGGATTTAGGGTTGGAAGGTAGAGAAGTGGAGTGGGTTGGAAAGAAGAAGATAGAAAATAAATGGAGAATGAAACTTCATTAGGAAATGAAGTGTTTATTATGGGCATACATGAAGGATCATTGGGTTGAAGTTTCAGGAAGAAGGTTCACACCCTCTGCTGTAGGAAGTATTACCTATTGTTCTTGTGAAGTTGTGTCTCTGAATTGGTGCAGGAATTCATCCTTGGTATGGGGTTTATGGTATAGATGGAGTCGATGCCCATTGACCAATAGTTTTAAATGCACTAGATCAATTGTTGTCAGCTGGACTGCTCCATTGTCAAAGACATGGTCTATTTCATATGGGCCTAACCATCTTGTCTGTAATTTGACTAGTGTTTCTTGAAATCTGGAATCAAAAAGTAGTGCCCAATCTCCTACTTGAAATTTTTTTTTCTTTATGTGGGAGTCATGCCATTTCTTCCTCTATTTTTGGACTATCTCTATGCTCTCCAATGCAATTTTTCTAATTTCATCCAAAGAGTTGAGATGTAGCAGACGGTCTTGTTGTGCTGTAGGAAGATCAATGTTTAGCTTCAATGAAGTACGTAATATATTATGCTCAAACTCAATGGGAAACATGACTTCTTTCCCATACAAAAATTCTAATGGAGTGAATCTTTTTTTTGTCTTCCATGTGGTTTTGTATGCCCAGATTGCTTCTGAAAGGCGGCTGCTCCATTCAGGATGGTGGAGGTGAATTGTTTTTGTGAGAATTGCTTCAATTTATCTATTGGTGACCTCCATCTGACCATTGGCTTATGGGTGGTAGGGACTAGAATTCCTATGTCTAATGTTATATTCTTTCATGAATTCTGTGATCAGGTTTGATGTAAATTGTGCTCCTTGATCAGTTACAATCTCTCTCAGCACACCATAATAGGTGAATATTTCTTCATACAAGAACTTTTCTACCTTATGATCGTGTGCATGCTTCACTGCCTTCACTTTGACCCATTCGGTTAGATAGTCCATGCATACCAAAATTTAGGACTTTCCATTAGATGGAGGGTTTATAGGACCAATACAATCCATTCCCCACTTATCAAATGGTGTGACAACCACTTGTGGATGCAAAGACATTTCATCTAATTTTGTTGGACGACCCATCCTTTTGCATTTATCACATTTCTTGGCATAATTGGTTGCATATTTGTGAAGTGTGGGCCAGTAATAACACGTTGTTAATATTTTCTAAGCTTTCCTCTTAGCTACAAAGTGTCCTCCATAGGGCTCATCATGACAAGCATGGAGGATATCATATGTTTCATCTTCATGTACACACTTTCTCATGACTTGGTCTAGACCAGTATAGAACAATTTAGACCAGTATAGAACAATGTATTATCAATCCAAGAAATTGAAAACTTTTCTCAACAAGAATTCTTCTATCCTTAGGAGAGAAATGTGTAGGCATCTTGTCAGTTGTAAGGTAATTGGCTATATAAGCATACCATGGACTCTTGGCAACAATATGGAACAAATTTGCATTAGGGAATCATCATCTATCATAGAGGTATCAGTGTCATCATTTTGGAGTCTTGATAAATAATGAGCTACAACATTTTCTTTACCTAGCTTGTCAATTATTGTTATATCAAATTCATGTATAAGAAAAATCCATCTTGCTAGTCTACCTGAGATGGAAGGTTTTTTCATAAGATATTTCATTGTTGCATGGTCAGTGTGAACAAAGATTGGATAGCCCATTACATAATGACAAAATTTATTCAAAGCATAGACCACTGCCAGTAATTCTTTTTCAGTGACTATATAATTTAACTTTGGCCCATGTAAAATTTTGCTGATATAGTAAATAACATCTTCAAGGTTATTAGATTTCTGGCCTAAGACAACACCTATTTCATAGTCAAAAGCATATGTATGTATATAGAATGGTAAAGACCAACCAATCCCCCAAAGTACTAGTGCTATTGTAAGAAAGGACTTGAGCTGCAGGAAAGATTCCTCACACGCTGGTGTCCATGTAAACTCAGCTTCTTTTGTAAGTAAGGTGTATAGAAGACTAGCTATTTGGCTGAAATTTTGAATGAAGCACCTATAATTTCCAACATGTCCTAGAAAGGATCTAAAATCTTTTTTATTAGTAGGTGTAGGAAATGTAAGAATTACCTCTATTTTTTCAGGGTCCACTTGGATACCAGCTTTTGAGATGAAGTGTCCTACCACCACTCCTCACATCAGGATGAAACATTTCTCACTATTTAGGGACAAGTTGTGTTCTTGACATCTAATCAACACTTTTTCCAAATTCTTCAAAACTTCTTCAAAAGTGACACCAAATGTGGTGAAATCATCCATATATATTTCTATGCAATCATGTGATATATTAGCAAAAATGTTGATTACAACCCTTTGGAAAGTGGATGGTGCATTACATAAACCAAAAGGTAACCTAAAATATGCGTATGTTCCCCATGGACATATAAATTTTGTCTTCTCCTAATCTTCTGAAGCAATGCTAACCTGATTATATCCATTGTATCCATCAAGAAAAGAGAAGTACTTATTACCAGCTAAGGTATCTAGGACTTAATCAATGAATGGAAAGGGAAAATGATATTTCTTTGTTGCATTGTTCATTTCTCTATAATCTACACATATTCTCCATTTAATCCTTTTTAGGGACTAGTACCAAAGGTAAAACCCATTTACTGTCAGAGATTGGACAAAGAAAACTAGCATCCAACAACTTTTGTAGCTCAGTCTTTACAATTTCTCTTAAGGCTGGGTTAATTTTTCTCTGAGGTTGGTGAAGTGGTAGACTGCCTTCATTGATGTAAATTATGTATGTACAAAGTTTTGGGTTCAATCCTATCATGTCTCCATAGTCCCAAGAATTTTTTTTTCATGCTTACAGAGGAGTTTAGTTAGCAATGCTAATTGTTGTGGTGGCAGTTTACTGTTAACATGAAGATTATGGCTAGGAGAGAGCTCCACATTAGTTGTTAGATCAAGCATTGATACTGTAGGTATTGGGCTTGTAGATATCTTATAGGGTAGTAATTGATGGATAATATCAGGTTCTACTGGGAAAACACAATTCTCATAGGTAGACAACTGTAGGATTAAGCTTTCAGAAATATCTTTTTCTGTGACACAAACATTGGTAAGGATACTTTGAGTCACATCATAATGTTCTTGCAATTTCAGGAAGGATTGTCTATGTAACATCATTAGTTGAGTAACATAATTTATCTCCTCTTCCTCATCTTCCAAATATGGCCAAATGGGAGTACTCAAATCTGGTTGTGGTTGGGCAGGAGGATATAATGCTAGCTTCTTGATTGCTTGGTCATTTGAAATTATCATGTTACCTGATCTAAAACTAATATTAGCATCAGTAGTGACTAACCAAGGTCTTCTAAGGATAACTAGATAACTAGAAAAATTTACCTTAGGTGATAATATTAGGAAGTCAGCAGGATATTCTCTGGAATCCAATGTAACTACTATATCTTCTATTATGCCACCTGGGGTGACAGTTGAACTATCTGCAAGTTTCAAGACTGTTGGAGTGGTCCTTATTCCCTCTATACTCAACCTATGCATGGTATCCATAGTCATAACATTTATAACTACTCCTAAATCTACTAGAGCATTCTACATAGACTGTCCATTAATTATGATATCAACGACTAGGCTTCCAGGGCCAGAGTACTTTGGAATGACTATCTTTCCCAACATAATATCTGCAAGTTGACCTATAACATGTAATGTTTGGGGATCCTTTTTCTTACATCCAGGATTTTTGAGACAGGCTTCTTTAATGTCTTTTCCATAAAGAGGAACATCTTTAATAGCTTGAAATAGTGGAATCTGGATATGCATGTTTTTTAATTGGTTAAGGATATCAAATGGTGTTTCTTCTTGGAATATAGGTTTGTCCATGCTAATCCTTTGTGGAAAAGGAGGATTAACTAAGGTGTGAACATCAGTTTGAATTGGTAAATTAGTTAGTGGGACAACATTTTTCAAAGTAGTTTCTGGAACTAGTGCTGATCCTACAGGAATGTATGGAACTTCTATTATAATAGGAGGTTCTGGTGCAGGTAGGGTAGTACCAGATCTCCAGTGAATATTAGTTATCTCTAGTGCATAGGAAGGGTACTTTTGAGCATCAATATCATACATTGGTTTTTGTTGTCTCTTGTTTTTAGGATTGGGTTGTGGCTGAGCAGGAAATTGTGTTGGCCTTGGAGTAGGACTTGTGGCTGCAGGAGGTGGAATTATTGCAGGTTGAGACATTGGAGGTGGTAAGGGTTGATAACCAAGATTTTTAGTAGGCCATTGTTGGGGTCCTCTCCACTAGTTATATGGTTTCCAATTCCCCTATGGTGGCTCCCATTGATTTTGAGGTTGTGGCCGTTAGGTTTGCTATGGGTTAAGCCATTGGTTCTGCTGAGTATTAGGCCAAGCAGGTTGGATGTACTAAGAAGGATTTTGAAAATTTTGGTTCTGCCATTGGTTATTATAAGGATTAGAAAATTGCAAAGGGTCCTGAGGCATAGCTTATATTGAGTCCTATGGCTGACATTGAGCAACAAAGAGTACTTTCTCATCCTCTTCTATTTTCATGTACTGGGTATGAAGATGTTGGTTATCCAAATTTTCCAGCAGCTTGCACCCACAATCTTTATTTTTCTTGCGGTAGTGAGGGCAGTACTTAGCTAGCCATGCTTTGCAATCTACATGTTTCTTTTTATAAGTCAGTATATCCACCTATTTAGCAACATCATTGATGATATCATTCTCGAAATTTGATAGCAAGTTTGAGATTTCTAGCTTAGAAATGCCTGAGCTATTCCCCTTAGCAAGTGTAGCCCAAAATCCTCTACCCTTCTTTATATTCGACCTTGAATAGTTGAGGCAGATTTTCTTAAGATCCTCCCAAGAATATTGGGATATATCTCCTCCAACCATGAGGTCCAGTTCTTCTAGGCAGTTATCATTTACTCCCCTCAAGAAAATGATTTTTTGTGAATCCTCCTCCAGCACATGTTGTGGATTCTTCTGCAAGTTTTACAAGAAGCGTGAAACATAATCTTCCAGAGTTTGATCTTCCTTCTGTGACATTCAAAAATGTCATCTCCTCTCAAGTCTCCCCCTTACAATACTCTTTGTATTTTTGTAGAAACAAAGTCTGCATCTCATACCAGCTGGTTGCTACATTAGCCCCTAATCCCATAAACCATCATTGGGCAGACTCCTTCAATGTTGCTAGAAATAATTTGAGCTTGTGGCCATCAATGTTGTAGTCAAAGCTTTGACATAGAATGTCAAAATAAAATAGAAAGGTGTCAAGGTCTTTAGTTATTAGGCCATAGAAATTTGGAAGTGAAGTAGTGGGTATGTTTTTGAGGTTAGCATTATTGATAAGGCTAGGAAGAGGAAATGGAAATGTAGGTTGTGCCATGAATAGAGGTATTTGGAAATGGAGTTGCTTCTGGAAAGGAACATTAGCCACTGGATTATGAATGAGAGATGCATTTGGAGTGGAATCGTCAAGAAAAATGGCCAAAATTTCAGCAAATGGTCAAATGTCATCTAGATCAAAAGGCTTTGCTTTAGAGGAAATTTAGGACTTGTGTCGAAAAAGGTAATTCAAAATCTTCAAATTCTTTGTTCACATTAGCATATTCTCTTGGAAGGAATCTTCCATGTACATCTTGTCTTCTTCATCTTCAATGCATGCAAGTAATTATGTAAACTTGTGAAGCAAGTTCAGGAATACAACCTACTATCTAGAAAATAGGGAACTATCTAAAAAATGAAAAATGACTCAATAAGGTTCTTAGCTTGACACCATCCCCAACAACGACACAAAAAATAAACATCCCCACAATAGGTAGTAATAATCATGCCAAATATTCTCTTGGGAATAGTGTATTCAACTAAGGATTGTTTTCCCTATCATGAAGAGCATTTGAATTATCAACCCAGGGATGTATACTTGAAATGGGACAACATGATTTATGCACTAAGTCTCTCATAGTGTCATATCACTTAAGCTGCAGGAAGGAAAATGCATGAAAGAAACTTACACTATTGCTATAGGAAAGTAAACACACATGACCACTTAATGAAATTAATGCTGACAACTGTAAGATCAACTCTAGCCTATTATATCAACCCAAAGCATTCACTATAATTATCCCTGTGAGTGTTGCAGGAACATACATGAGTTATAATGCTGCAGGAGGAAACTATAAATTCTACTTGAAATGTTGTAAATGATGATCTATCAACTTTAACCTAGTCTAATATAATCCACCTTCAAAGTGGTCCTCCTTCATCAGCTTCTACTAACTACTAACACAAAATATAACTCAAAATCACTCCATTATATTTCCAGAAAAATTGATTACAACATAGTGAAAACAATGCATGAAACTAGAAAGAGTAACTTTGTTGTTCAAATGCAACAATAGTATATTATCCAACTAACCACAATATAACAATAATATACTTTTATATAGAGGATTTATGTTTATTTAAAGCATAAAGATAAGGTCTAACTGATTCACACCATAGAGAAAGGAGAATGCAATAGCCCACGATAGAATATCATAAAAGATTGGATAACCGCTTCAACAGAGTATTGAGCGCGGAGAAAATATAGTATATTCTGTAAGATGATGGTTCCTTCAATTTAGCAAACATGTATTGTGGTGTTATAATGGATCTCCTCATCGCAGCTGGGACTTGCTTGTTTCCTCATCAATGATGTCGATCCACTCTCAAGACACTCCTCTTTTCTAGAAGGTTAGTAGCACATGCATATATATATATACATATATATATATATACATATATACATATATATATACATATATACATATATATATATATATATATATATACATATATATGTATATATATATATATATATATTCAAGTCAACTATTCAACTTAATCCAAATGTTAGAACACACATTCAAACAATTATATGAAATAATGCGATAGATATATAACATTTAGAAAAGTATGTCACTACTATCTACCCATAGGTTTTGGTGGTTCTGACTGTACTTATAGCATGATCATAAGTTCAAATGCTTAAAAGTTTCACAAGTGTTTTGGAAATATCTTAAAATAGAGTATAAAATAAACATAAAATAGAGACAAACTATTGCCCCATCAGTCCCTACAGTACTGATATGGCATTCGTCTGATTTGTTGGAGGTTATAAATTTGGTTGGTAACTTGTCACAAGAGGTGGGTAGGTAGGTGCGGTTTTTTGGTACATGGTTTGTTAATATGCGAGTTGCTGATATGCTGGTGTAGGTTTTTGATATGCTGCTAGTGGTTGCTGATATGATGGAGTGGGTGCTTTAGGACCAACTACAACAATCTGTACATGTTTCATGTCTGTGGCACCATGAGTCACAACACTCTTTTTCTTGTTCCAATAATGGGACCAATCATTATTTTCCCTGTCAGGTTGGGGTTCTTTATAATGTTTGATAGTGCCATCATCTAGGAGGCCCCTCTCAAGATCCATTCCCTTCTCATGGATCTCTTGATAGGTTTGCAAGTAGTTCATTCGAATGTCATGGACCAGTTTAGGTTATAGATTATAAATAAATATCTTGGTCAAGTGATTTTTAGGGGGTTGGTAAGAGAGTCTCATGGCGAGCCCCTACCATCTCTGAAGGTAATTTTATAAAATTTCCCCACCTTTCTATTTGGAATTATACAAGTCTAGGAGAGATAATTTGATCTCAATGTTGTGTGTGTATTGGGCTACAAACTTCTCAGATATTTCTACAAATGTGTAAATTGTGCCAAAAGGGATTTTATAGAACCATTCAAGGGTGGTTCTGCCTAGGCTCTTTGGGAAGAGGAACATTAGCTACTTATCATTGTACAAAACCTCTTGGCTAGCCATGTAGAAATCTTAAATATGGCTGACAGGATCTCCCTTCCCCTGATATTTGTAAAATTTTAGAGTCTCAAAGTATTTGGGGGAAGGGGACCGCTATGATGGAGCGGTCAAATGGATAGGGACATACCTCCTCAAATTTGAAGGTTTTGCTTTCGGTCCCTGCTTGGAGCTCCTTGGGAGCATTCTTCATTTCTTCACACTCTAAGTTAATAGGTGGTGGAGTAGGTTCCCCTAGCATGTTGGAGCCGAGTGCTTGATATGAGTTGAATTGAGTTGGGGAATATAGAGCATTTTGTGGTGGATACTGAGCTGTGTTGAAAGGGGATTGTGTTTCTGCATAAGTGGGTTGTGAGGGAAATATTGGTTGTTGTGGCTCGATGTAGTGCTACTGAGGGAATGGGGGTAGAGTTGGTTGTGGCTACAAGGTTTGTTGATTGGTAGATTGTGCTAGCTACTGACATGTTTGGTGTGCTAGTTGTGGCGCCTGGTAAGTTGGATGTGGGGATATTTGAACAAGTTTCTTGAGTATTGTTGTTGATTAAGTCTTGGTTGTATGTGTTCAATGGCAAGAACACGTTTCAATCATACATAAAAAGGCATTAACTACGATAAGTATACCTTGATTCAAACAGGAACATTGATGTGTTTGAAAACAATCCACCAAGGGAAAGAGAAACCTTGGAGGATACAAGAAAGTGTGAAGAGTTTGATGAATATGAGATTCATGTATGTTCAAGTCACCAAAGTTTTGAGAACAATCAAGTACATGCCTACCTAAGGAATTTGTCTTAGCTTGAAAATATTTTCCCACAAATGTAGGAACACACACGAGAGCTAATGAGAATACGACCATCACCAAGAATGCATTGGCTCCAGTCATGATGCCATATTATCCAACTCCAAACGCTCAAGGTGGCACTAATGTGCAAGTGATATTGGGGATGTTACTATCCTCCTTGAATAAATATTATCAAGGTTTCAGAGATGGATCAGGTAGGCTTCTACATTAACATTTCTTAGTATGGATCTCTTTTCAAATATGTCCTTTATGTCCATGCAAGTGTGATTGAGCAGTATAGCCCCACAAAGAACCTTGGTACAAGAAGCCACATGAACGTGATTGAGACCTCACGACCCTATTTTGTGTTAGACGTGAGCCAAGTATAAGCTCAAATAATATATAGCTTCTGAGGCTTTAACCCCCAAAAGAAAATTTGTTTAATGTGATTTGGAATGGTGTGGCTTACACCTCCTTCTCACATGGGTCATTCTCAGGGATTTTTTTCCTCAACTGACAGCCCCAACTAAAGGATTAATTTAAAATCATGGATTGGTGATGAGAGGGGTCTATATTTCTGATTTTCCCACAAGGGGAAAAGAGAATACTCTCCTATCAAATTTTGTTTTCTCTCAAACACCCAAGACAATGTGTTAGTTCCAAAAGATTATTTGCCTAAGAAAAAACAAGCATGTCTAGGTTTTTGATCTTCCAAGAGGAAGAGAGCATAATCCCCTTATGTTTATTTTGAATCACACAACTAACCTCCTAATTAGATTAAGTTCCTAGAAAATATTAACCAAACATATTGTTTGGTTTATTCAATGATTGCAACCTGCAAGAAGATTTAGTAGTTTCATACATTTTCTTTGGCAAGTGGGCTACAAGTGCAAATGGTAAGTAATTTTCCAAGTTTTAGGTCTTTCACAAGCGAGCTAGTTGAGCCAAAATCCCCAAAGGACATTAGTAATCATAAAAATGAAAAAAATAGGCACAGATGTCGGTTACATGCAGAGACATTGATTCTGTAAATTACTATGAAATGACAGAACTAGAGAAAATGCTCAAAATTAGTAAGGAAACCAATACCAGTAGAGATGTCAGTTCTCAGAGTGGAGACACTAATTAGTGATTCTACTAAATTGACATATGCACAGATGCTGAAACCTGAGCCAACGTATACGCAGATGCCGTTGTAACTCACAAGACAAAAATACAATGGAAAAAGTGTCAAAAATAACTTCTTAATCAAGCCAACTCTGTAAAAAAGTTGAATTTGAACCTCCCTATATTGTTAAAAACAAAGTATTTTAATGTGTTTTGCATTAATAATATTTTTTTAGAAGTTTTAGCATTAGGACCCCCTATAAAATTGATTTATGTCAGAAAATAGAATGCTAAACTCCTAAAAGATGTTGAAAAACACTATAAAACCCTGCAAAATATAATGTTATGGACCAAAATAGTGTTTGGGAGGTTTCCCGACAGAGATGTCGAGGTTAAAAGTGCAGACACCGGTTCAGCGTAGACATTGAATGGTGGTTCAGACAGAAATGACATATATGCAGACACCTTTGCGTGAAAGCGGAGATGCCGATCTAAGAGTTTGGAGAAAAATTTCAAAGAAGAAGAAGTTTTCAAGAAGAAATTAGGGATGTGGGTCCCACCAGGTGTGCTATAATGTGTATGAGGAACTCTTCAAAATATTTTGGGATCAAGCTTAAACATGCAAATGTTAGTGGGTTAGCACATGAAGAGATTCAAAAATATGAAATAAGCATGAAAGCAACAAGAAATACTCATAACATCATATTACACATGAAACAAGTAACAAACCTATTTAACTTGTTTGATTTTCTCAAAAGATTAGATGTGGATGTGCTCTATAAAACACAAATAGATGGATCCTCAAGTAATTTGATGAAGAAGATGAATGCAAATGAGATGAATGGGTGAAGGAAGAGCTCAAGAACTAGTATGAAGAACTAGTATCAAGCTTTTCTGTATGGAGATTCAAGATATCATGAAGTGCAATGCGAGATAAAAACTACATGATTCATTACCAATTACCTAGCATATGATTCTAGATGATTTAAGCATGAAACTAAATAGAAAGCATGAAGCTAGTATGAATTCTAGAACTAAATTATCATAAAAACAATGCAAGAGTGAGATGAAATATGAGAGGAGAATGCCTCTATCTATAGATTTTTGGAGGGAGAGGAGAGGATTGGATGAGGTGGAATCTATGTGGCATCCAAATAAGAGCCATATAAGGGACACATAGGCTAAAGGAGAGGGTGATTTAGTCACATGTTGGAGCAAATATTGGGATGTGATGGATCAAGGGTACTTGGAAGTACCTATGCAAGAGATATAAGAGGAAAAAGCCAATTAAACACTTTTAGAAAGTGGCGCAGGATCCCCCTAGCACTTAGGGTTCCATGAAGGTCCTAGTAGCCTCTAGATCTTGTTAGAATAAAGGTTTCATATTGGGCACATCTTTGTAAGACCTAGTTCCAAGATTGACAATTATACGCCCTTGGTCAACTATTGGTCAAATAGTGTCCTAAACCTTAGTAATAGGTTAAATTATTATTATTTTCTTGTTTTTACATGTTTTGGTCCATTAGGGATCATAACATCTAGTTTGGACCAAGTTTGGTCACTTAGAATGCAAAGTTGCTCAAAAGTTGTCAAGCAACTTTTTAGCAACTTTTGACAAAAAGTTGTAAATCAACTCCCAAATGGATAGTTAGTTCAAATATGAGATGTAACCATTGGGAGTGCCTAAAAAATCCCTTATATGCAGGTGGTGGGATAATTTGATGTAATTTTTGGCATTCAATCAATAAAAACAACCATTTTCCTACATTCTCGAAGAACAGTCAGTTTATACGGACATGTACGGAAGCATTTGAGGGAAAGGATGACTGATTAAGGTAGCCCTATGTATTATATTTCTTTTTCACTTGGTCTCATGGTCTAATAGTCTATCTATTTAAAGTTATCTTATTTTTACTCCTCCTGCCCTCGATTGTAGGCCCTAAATCAGGGTTTCATTTGTAATTGTGTTTTCTTTTTGATTCTACTATGGGAATCTAGTGCCCCTTAGTGGAATTAAAGAATTGTCAACTTAATTTAAGAATATGCAAGATGGGTTTTTCAAAGCATAGGGAGATGGGCTTTCCATGATGCCCTAGGTGTACATGTCCATGTGTGCACCATTCATTGAATTAGGACAGTCTACATAACTTATGTTTGGGGATTCATCAAACCTCAAAATCGGTGTGGAAGACCCATACACATGTCCTCACATGATCCAAGTATTGGTTTGGGAATTGGATAAAATTAAGGAGTGCTTGTAGTGTAAGTGCATACCTAATTAGGCCTAATTGCAGTAGCACTTTTGTGTGTTTTCCTATTTTCCTTTCCTTTTCATGTTTTGGTTCTTACTTCTAATACCTTAGGCCATAAATGGTATCTAAATCACTAATTTTTTCAAGGGTTTATGTGGAATTATTTTTTTAAGAGAAAAATTCCTTCGAGAAAAGGCTACAAGCCAATAAGAGGGTTTCCAAATCAACTATGTTCAAAAGGTTGCATGTGTTGAATAGGATCATGGAACCCTTGTCTTAGGGACCTAAATAGGCCATATCCATGAGTTTAGGTCACCCCTAGTCCTTGGAGTCATTTCATGGGGTTTTGTTAATAATTTGATATAAATGCATTTTAGCCAATCATTGGGAATTGGTGTTCTAGGCTTGGTGGAACCTAGTGATTAGGTTTCCCTATGGGTAGTGGGTTGTGATAACCTAGATCCAAGCCATTCCTTCACTTGTGATAAGTTTAGGGCACTTTTGCCTCTTGGAGTTGGGGTATTGAAGGATACATTGTCCTTTAGAGTCCTTTTGTGGCTTCTGGCTGTCCACTCTGCATCAAGTGGTATCAGAGCTATGTCTTCTCCTGAGGATGAAGAGATCCCTTCAAGGGTTACAAACATTGAACTAGCAAAGATGGTGAGAGAACAAAGGGCAGCGAATGCAACGTTAACTCGGAGGCTTCATGAATTGGAGAACAAGGTAGAGAGGGGAAAAGAAGACACTCCTGGTGGTGAAGAAGGGAGTGAAGAGGAAGATGACACCCTTGATCATGATGTGAACATTCCTGCAGACTAGAGACACCTCATAGATGCCTTGAAATCTATGGGAAGAAGAACCATAGAGGAGAAGTTGGATTTACCAATTTTCAATGGGAAGATGAATGCAGATTTGGCCTTGGACTAGATTGAGGCCTTAATAAGCTTCTTTGAATGTGAGGACATCCCTGAGAAGCAAAGAGTAAAAATGGTGAGATCCAAGTTGAAGGGGGAAGCACTAACTTGGTGGAACTTCATCCAAATAGAGAGGGTGAAGAATGGGAGAAGTATGATTACTTCATGGAATAAGATGATAGCATTGATCAAAGAGACATATGTTCCTGATGATTATGGGGTGCAACTCCATAGAAGGAAGCAAAACTTAAAGCAAAAAGACATGGATGTAGGCTCATACACCGAGGAGTTCTTGAAACTATGCATGAAGACAAATGCAATAGAGGATGAGGAAGAAAATTTAGCAAGATACATGAATGGTCTTAAGGTATCCATTCAAGAAGAACTTAGCCTACATTGTCGTACATGAGTAAACAAATCTTACCAAATGGCACTCAAATTAGAGGAGAAGTGGAAGAGAAAACCATATTTTGGAAAGGGAAAGAACAATGATAGTGGTAATTATTTTAGAGGCAGAGGCACCTCCTGGAATAGAGGACAATATAGTGGTAGCAGTAGCAGGACCCCTGACCAAGGCCAAGGAGACAAAGAAAATGGTGAACCAAATTTTAGAGGGAACTTCAGAGGAAGGAGACCCTTCAATAGAGGGAGAAAAAATACATGAAGAGGTAATGAACCTCTAAGATGTTACTACTGCAACCAACTTGGACACCATGTAGGGAGATGCCCTGAGAAAAGGAAAAACAACAATTAGGGGGAGAGAAGGACACAACTCATCCAAGAAGACAGACAAGAAGATAATGTAAATCCAGGGGATCTAGAACTAGAGGAAGGATCATGTCTGATGATGAGGCAAGTCTTCCTTCAAGTACCACAAAACCAAGAACCTCCTCAAAGGAAGAACCTCTTCAGGGCAAAGATCAAATGCAATGGAAAGGTATGTAATCTTATGATAGATTCTGGTTCAAATGAAAATTTAGTATCTCTTGAAATGGTTCAAAAGTTAAATCTTCCTAAGAAGCCACACCCCTTCCCCTACCATGTCTCTTGTCTGACCAAAGGTCAACAAACTTTAGTAACTGAACAAGCATGGGTAGAATTATATATTGCAAACTTCAAAGATAAAGTACTTTGTGATGTTGTGGAAATGGATGCTTCCCACATCCTTCTAGGAAGGCCTTGGAAATATGATGTGGATAACACACATCACTATAGAAAGAACACCTACTCCATCACCAAAAATGGGGAAAATTTCACCATGAAGCCCCTTCTTGATCCTAAAACAGAGAAAGAACCCACTGTCATCACCTTGGGTGAAAAGGAAATGTTGCAAGTATTGAAGGAAAATGAGACTGAAGCCCTTGTCCTAATATCTAGACCCAAGGATAGCATAGGATCTGATGACAAGGATCCAATACCAAATGAAGTCAAAGAACAGTTAAATAAATACAGTGATGTCACTGCTAGTGACTTTCCCACAAGCCTCCCTCCCTTAAGAGATATCATCCATCAAATAGATCTGATACCTGGCTCATCCTTAGCAAATAAAGAACCTTATAAGATGACCCCTATCCAAAATGCACAGATTAAAAAATAAATCAGTGAGCTACTTGAAAAAGGACTGATCCAAAAGAGCCTCAGCCCATGTGTTGTTCCATCAGTCCTAGCACCCAAGAAAGATGGAAAATGGAGGTTATGTACAAACAGTAGGGCCATCAACAAGATCACCATAAGGTATAGATTTCCCATCCCAAGAATGGAGGACTTACTGGACCAATTGGGAAATGCATGTTACTTCACTAAAATTGATTTAAAATCAAGATATCACCAAATCAGAATAAAGCCAGGGGATGAATGGAAGACTACATTTAAAACAACTGAAGGCATTCTTGAATGGTTGGTAATGCCATTTGGGCTGAGCAATGCCCCAAGCACATTCATGAGACTCATGAATGAAATTTTTATTGACTTTATTGGCAAATTTGTAGTCGTATATCTTGATGACATTTTAATATTCAGTCATAGTAGGGAAGAGCATCTTGACCATGTTGAACAGGTTTTGAGGAGACTTCATCGACACAAGTTAGTGATTAAATTGAAAATGTGCATGTTCATGAAAAAGGAACTTGTGTTCCTAGGGTTTGTCATCTCACAAGGCACCCTAAAAATGGACCCTGAGAAGGTTCAAGCAATTGTCAACTGGCCTCCACCAAAGAGCCAAGGTGATGTTAGAAGTTTTCATGGTCTTGCTACTTTTTATAGGAAATTCATAAAAATTTAAGTCATGTTTGTGCACCTATGTTGGACACTATTAAATGTGGTAAGAAGATTAAGTTTATATGGACTAAAGAGGCTAATGATGCTTTCCAATACCTCAAGAATAGGGTATCTCAATATCCCATCTTAACTCTTCCTGATTTCAACAAAGTATTTTTTATGGAGACAGATGTAAGCAATTTGGCAATAGGTGTTGTCCTAAGCCAAGAAGGTAAGGCTGTGGAATTCTTTTCTAAAAAACTAAAAGATGCAAAGAAGAAATACTCTACTTATGATTTAGAGTTATATGCCATGGTTCAAGCACTTAAAAAATGGAGACATTATTTGCTCCCAAAAGAATTAATAGTATTTACTGATAACCATGCATTGAGTTTCTTCAATACTCAGGAAAAACTAGGGGTTAGACATGTAAAATGGATGGAACAATTGCAGGCTTATACATCTGACATAAAGAACAAAAAGGGACTAGCCAAAAAGGTGGCTGATGCACTAAGTAGAAGGGTTGGATTAATTGAAGAAGTTCAACTTCAGAGTGTGGGCATTGACTCACTCCAACACCTATATGCAGGAGATCCAGATTTTGGAGAGGCTTTTGAAGTGTGCAAAAATCTAACAGGCGGGTATGATACTGATTTTTTCTGACTTTTTTGATTCAGAACAACCTTTTGTTTAAGGGGACTCAGTTATGCATCCCCAAGTGTTCCATGAGAACAAACATAATTAGAGAAAATAATTTTGGTGGCATGGGAGGTCACTTCAGAATAGACAATACCACAGAATTGGTAAAGAGAAGTTATTTTTGGCCAAAATTGGCTAAGGATGTCAAAAAATTTGTTGAATCATGTTCCATTTGTCAGCAAGCTAAAGGAGTAACCACAAACCAAGGTTTATATCAGCCTTTTCCTATACCCACTAGACCATGGGAGTCCATCTCCATGGATTTTTTAATGGGATTACCAAGAACAAGATAGGGTTATGATAGCATTTTTGTCATAGTGGAAAAATTTAGTAAAATGGTGCATTTTGTTCCTTGTAAGAGTAAAAATGATGCTTCACACATAGCACACTTATTCTTCAAAGAAGTGGTTAGAATCCATGGCCTACCCCAAACAATAGTTTCTGATAGAGATGTAAAGTTTCAAGGTCACTTTTGGAGGACACTTTTCAAGAATTTAGGCACCAATCTGACCTAGAGTTCAGTATACCACCCACAAATAGGTGGGAAAATGAAGGTCTCTTGGAAATCTCTTAAGGTGCCTCACAAAACAGTACACCCAAAGTTGGGATATGATACTTCCCCAAGTAGAATTTTCCTTTAATGACTCTTTGAATAGGTCCACAGGCAAGACACCTTTCCAAACTATCTATGGCTTACATCATAAGGGTCCTCTAGACTTGGTAGACTTACCTTCAGATTTCAGAGTGTGTTCACAAGGTGAGGACCTAGAAAACCTAATCACCAAAGTTCAGGCAGAAGTCAAAGACACCTTGCAGAAGTCCACAATGAAATACAAAGCACATGCAGATAAGAAGAGAAGAGAGATTCATTTCTAGATTGGAGATAAGGTATGGGCATACCTAAGGAAAGAGAGACTACCTAAAGGAAGGTATTCAAAACTACACATGAATAAAGTTGGGCCATGCACCATCCTCAACAAAATGGGTGAAAATGCCTATGAGACATCCCTTCCTCCTACCCTATTGATCTCTCCTATATTTAATATTTCATATCTAACACCTTATAAATGTGTTTCAGATATGATAAATGTGTAGGATCCACAAAGTGAGGAGGATGGAGGAGACTATGTCACAAACCTTCCACAAAGAAAACTAGTTGAGTTGGAAACAATCCTGGAGTCCAAAGTGCTGAAGAAAACAAGGAACCAGAAGTATATGCAATACCTGGTCAAGTGGAAAGGACCCTGTAACATTGATGCTACCTGGATGACAGAGGAACAAATTAAGCGACATGGCATCACTATTGATAAGTTAACCTCAAGTGGGAACTTGAGTTCAAAACCTCATGGGGAGTATGGTGCAAGAGCCCCCTAGCACTTAGGGTTCAATGAAGGTCCTAGTGGCCTCTAGATCTTGTTAGAATAAAGGTTTCATATTGGGCACATCTTTGTAAGACCTAGTTGCAAGATTGGCAATTATAAGCCCTTGGTCAACTATTGGTCAACTAGTGTCCCAAACCCTAGTAATAGGTTAAATTATTATTATTTTATTTGTTTTACATGTTTTGGTCCATTAGGGATCATAACATCTAGTTTGGACCAAGTTTGGTCACTTAGAATGCAAAGTTGCTCAAAAGTTGTCAAGCAACTTTTGACAAAAAGTTGTAAATCAACTCCCAAATGGCTAGTTAGTTCAAACATGAGATGTAACCATTGGGAGTGCCTAAAAAATCCCTTATAGGTGGGTGGTAGGCTAATCTGATTTAATTTTTGACATTCAATCAATAAAAACAACCATTTTCCTACATTCTCGAAGAATAGTCATTGTACAGACAAGTATGGAAGCATTTGAGGGAAAGTATGATTGATTAAGGTATCCCTATATATTATGTTTCTTTTTTACTTGGTATCATGGTCTAATACTCTGTCCATTTATAATTATCTTATTTTTACTCCTCATGCCCTGGATTGTAGGCCCTAAATCAGGGTTTCATTTGTAATTGTGTTTTCTTTTTTATTCCACCATGGGAATCTAATGCACCTTGGTGGAATTCAAGAATTTTCAATGTAGTTTAAGAATATGCAGGATGGGTTTGTCAAAGCGTAGGGAGATGATCTTTCCATGATGCCCTAGGTGTACATGTCCATGTGTGCACCATTCACTAAATTAGGACAGTCTACATAACTTCTATTTGGGGATTCATCAAGACCTCAAAATTAGTGTGGAAGACCCTTACACATTCCCTCACATGATCCAAGTATTGGTTTGGGCATTGGATTCAAGGAAGGAGTACTTGTAGTGTAAGTGCAGACCTAATTAGGCCTAATTACAGTAGCACTTTTGTGTGTTTTCCTATTTCCTTTCTTCTTCATGTTTTGGTGCTTAAGTATAATACCTTAGGCCATAAAGGGTATTTTTATCCCTAATTTTTTCAAGGGGTTATGTGGAAGTATTTTGTTTAAGAGAAAAAATCCTTTGAGAAAAGGCTACAAGCCAATAGGAGGGTTTCCAAAGCAACTATGTTCAAAAGGTTGCATGTGTTGAATAGGATCATGGAGTCCTTGTATTAGGGACCTAAATAGGCTACATCCATGATTCTAGGTCACCCTCTGTCCTTCGAGTCATTTCATGGGGTTTTGTTAATAATTTGATATAAGTGCATTTTAGCCAATCATTGGGAATTGGTGTTCTAGGCTTGGTGGAACCTAGTGATTAGGTTTCCCTGTGGGTAGTGGGTTGTGATAACCTAGATCCAACAAATTCCTGCACTTGTGATAAGTGTAGGGCACTTTTGCCTAGATTGGAGTTGGGGTATTGAAGGATACATTGTCCTTTAGAGTCCTTTTGTGGCTTCTGCCTGTCCACTCTACATCAGAAAGTGTAAGAGATGTCATAAGGTTTGTAAGATACCCTTGTTTGGGGAATAAAAATGAAATGATTAGAAAGGTAAATCTTGGCAGAAAAGATCACACATGTGTGAGAAAATGATTAATAGTAAATAGGTTAGGAATCAAGCAATTAGACTAATTAACCTTAGTTAATTAGTAAGTAGGCTTATTTGGATGAGGGTGATGGGTATAGGTTTGGGTCTAGGTTAGGATTAGGATTGAATTTAGATTAATCCAGGTTTAGAAGATTATTAGAGATATGTAGGATTAAATAAATAGGAATTTATTTAAAAGGGGAATTTGTGGTGGTAATGTATTAAATATATTTAATACACTAGAGATGGAGTATTTAAGTTACATTTAAATACTCTAGAGTGAACCTAAATAAATTTAATTATGTAGGTAGAGGAAAATAACTTAATAATTAATTGATTATTATATTATAGAGATTATTGATGGATTCAATTAATAAGTGTAATTTTGGATGTCTACATCTACAAAACCTAATCAAGATTTTGTTATAATAAAAACTCAGCCAGGTTTTTGTTGTAATAGAAACCCGATAGGGTTATTTGAAATAAAAGAAACCCGATCGAGTTATTAGTTTTTTGGTAGGGTGGCCACTTTTAAGCACATTTTAGTGCACTTACCCAATTATAGGTACTTAAATTGAGGATGGTACATTTAATATATCTATTTATCCATAAACAAAACTACATGCAACCAATAAAGAAAACCCCCATACTTTCCCATCATCTCTATTTTATTTTATTGAAAAAAAAAATTATAATTAATATATATTTTATTTGATTCTAATTAATTTCTTTAATCTTTTAGACAAGGTAGTTACTTCATAGCACAATGTTAGGTGTTTACATTCATATATCAAAAGTACTTCTATAATTGACATACCTGGATAACATTTCATAAGGTAATAATATCTTAGTAAATAATTATTGAACAATTGAATGACAATAAACATATCTATTCAACCATCTCAAAATTATACAAAGATTTATTCACCCTCAATTCAATTCCTACCTTCAACCACCAGCCCCCATCATCACTTGATCATGGAAAACATGACATACAATAATTATAAACAAAATATTTATTGAATTGATAATACCCATTTCATAACATAATATTAATCAACTAAGGCATCCTCATCAAAATTACAAGAGTTGAGTAAAAATAATAATAGTAACGAATAAAAAAAGTCATGATGCATGGTATTACATAGATGGTATTGGCATGGTATGATGATTTAAATGTGGTGTTGTTCTTTCCACCAAAAGCCAAACCTTGCTAGGTTTTTTCTTATTAACTAGTTATATGAAGAATGAGGTCCCTTGTTTGTGACCTCATCAATTTATAGCTTTAGATCATAACCACTTATACACTTTTAAAAATATATGATATTACATAATTGTAAAATAACATTTCACCTTAATTTGATCCTATGTAATTACATCTCATATAACTAAGGAATAGCCATATATAGTCAATTAAAATGAAAAAGTTCTATAGTGAAAACTAACAACATTCATGAGCTATAATAGTTTATACTAATATTTAAGATATTTAAACATTCATTTATTAAAATTTAATGAAAATATTTACAATCTTTTAGCATCAAAACTTAAACTTAATAAAACTTGGACAATATTAGATAATATTAAAGCTAGAATAATAAGATTTGGCAATCCCATTAAGATAAAAGTTTTGACATTTAACATTACCCTTATTAATACTTGAGAGACTATTCAAATTGTTCTATCACTTCTTAGACGAGGATAAATATACAAAATAGTTCACAATAAGAATTAGTAGCATTTGATCCTCTCAAATAAAAAAACATCCCCAAAGATGGTTTCTTTTTTGGGTTATCATATAAAGTTAAGATATTCTTTAATAATTTACAAATAAATTAACTCTTATTACCAATACACGAATGCTTTCAGAGTCTTCATGAGGCCAAAAGGATTATTTTGGCTACAAATTCATAATGATCATAATAAATCTTAAATGTGTTTTCTTTTTTCTAAAATTTTTATGAGGGAGATTAGAAATTTGAATATAAGGCAATGAGGATAACAAATTTTAAAATTCAAAGTTTTTTAATGATTATTTTCTAGTTTTTTTTGAAAAAAATAATGCAAGGCAATGATTACTTTGTTCTTATTTTTTTAGTGATTTTTTATTTCATTTTATAATCAATGCATAATCTATGGAGACACACTTAGATGATTTAAAACAATTCAAATTCAATCAATCAATATCATTATTTCTATATATATAAATTAAGATTCAAAATTGAAAACTCCAATATGATATTATGTTGTTCTTTTATTGAAGTACCTATCCTCTAAATCCTGGTTGATTCTTTTAATACATTTCTAGCATGATTGTTTTTTAACAATTGAATTTTTTTTTTTATTTAACTTAAAACTCTAAGTAGTTTATTAAATCAAAAGAAAAACCTCTTTTAATGGAAAATTGAAGTGATTCTTTGAGAATATATCAAGAAAAAGATAGTCCTTGAAGGACCTTATTTTAGCTAACCCAATGTAACCTTATAAGATTCAAGTAATATAACATAAAATTTTACTTCTATTTTAAAATCAATAAAAATATATCTTATTTGATGTACTATTATGATTGTTCACTTTTTTTATCAACTAACACACAATTTAAATTATTTAATATTGTTATTCTTTACTTTTATAACACACATTTTGACATTTTGCGTCTACACATTTAGTGGCAAGTGGGTTGTGAGTTTGCTCCCCATTAGTTTTGATTTCAATTCCGAGGCCTAGGTTTGCCTAATGCATGTGGTTTGTAGGCAAATGCATACCATTTTAAGAGATTAGTCTTGCCCCATCTCGACCTTTCCTAACTCCAACTTGACAATAAATAAGATCAAGACAAGATGGATTGAACGCTAAAAGAAAGAAAAAAGAAATATGAATTTTTTTAGTACAGCATACCATAGAATTTGCTTAAAAGGAAATGAGAGCCAAATCTATATTGCTCATGGGCAAAATTGAAATTCTATACTAAAACAATGATAATTTGGCCAAGATCTTGGCCCCCATAATGTATTCTGCTGTGGGAAAAGATGTTGGTCACTATTATACATTTAACTCTTTTGAATTTCTGCATCAGCCTGCTCTTCAATTTCTTCTACCTGAACAAGAACTTCTTCAGCATCATCGGAATCATTGCAGAGGATCCAAAAGAAAGGAGATACACAATGCAGACACAGGCCAAAATCCGGAAATCAATCAGATTTCCATGCATAGAGCATGTGACAGAAATGTTTCGGACTACAGATTTTTGAATCCTGAGAACTCGGATCACACTCCAATTTATCGATCTTGTTCTGAACTGGCGTGAAAAGAAACATACCGTGGCCCAAACCAGGGCTAAAAAGCCAGTCATGAACATCCCACAGGATTTGAACCGGCGATCCTGCAACATAAATCGTATCGTTTCCCCTGAATTTCCACACCAGTTGTTTCACTTCCACCACAAGTTCCTGATCGATCCGGATGAACAGAGTCGGATCGTTAGGTCCTTTCATCTGACATTCAATGGCGACCTCATGTGACCGCCCGCTGATTCCAAATTCCGCCCTGGTCGCAAAGCATCTCTTCCCCAAAACATGCTCTTTTCTGGAGAGAAGAATCGCCGGATCTTCTTCAGAGCTCTTAACCATGGCGGCCTTGCAGGCCGCCTCGTTCATGTCGCCCAGTAACAAAACCGCCTGGTTATTGCTCACGACGGCGACATAATAATTATTTTTCGGCTCTGGCCCGGAACAAAATTTTGCCGCGGATAAATCCCAGAGGACATCGGCGCTCCGTGATTCGTCGACTCGCAGGCGTTTCGATCCGCGCTTCCGCCACACGCACCACGGCCTCAATCGGACCTTGCAGCTTGACTGATTTTCTCGATCGCCGACTGAAACGCAAAGGTCTTGTCCAGTCGTGTTCTTGGACCAGGTTACTGTTATATCGCGGCAATGGCCGCTGAATTTCGCTCTGTATGTCGAGGACACCAGATTCTGGTGACTCTTTACGCCATTCTCTTCGCATTCTTTGTGTCTCTTGCTGTTCTTCGGATTCTGCTCACTTCCATTATCTTTGTCTTCTTTGTTTTTCTTGCTCTTTTTTGGATTACAAACCCTAGTAATGCAAAAGCATGACGGTGTTGCTTCACTCATCCTTTTTCCCAGATCCCGCCTCTGTGATTTTTCTCCTTCTCAACAGATTTAAATCCTCTGAAGAAATACTGTCG
Organism: Thuja plicata; assembly: GCA_018584345.1. NCBI lineage: Eukaryota > Viridiplantae > Streptophyta > Pinopsida > Cupressales > Cupressaceae > Thuja > Thuja plicata. Next base: position 3,382,459 of record MU225820.1, on the reverse strand, counting down.
GAAAATTCTAGCTCAACAAATTTGAATCCTCTGAAGAAGAGCTCTTTCTCTACAAGTTCAAATCGACTGAACAGAAGCTCTTTCTCAATAGAGAAACTAAATCGTCTGAAGAAAAACTCTTCTCAACTGGAGAAAAATATGCTTTCTCAAAATACTTAAATTGAAATTCTCTGAAGCTTTTATAAATAAATTTAAATCCTTTGAAGCTCTACTTCAACAAATTCGAGTAAAAAAAAATCTTCTCAACGAATTTAAATTTAAATTGTCTGGAGAAAAACTCTTTCTCAACAAATTTAAATATAAATTCTCGGAAACTTCTGATGAAAAATTCTTTCTTAACAAATTTAAAATTAAAATTTTCTGAAGCTTTTCTCAGCAAATGTAAATCCTATGAAGAAAACCTCTTTTCTCAACAAATTCAAATCCTTTGAAGTAAAGCTCTCTCAACAAATTTAATCGTCTGAGAAAAACTCTTTCTCAACAAATTTAAACTGTCTGTAGAAAAATTCTTCTCAACAAGCTCTGAAGCAAAACAAGCCAAAGCTCAGGTTTTTATCAGCTACTCATGACAAACCAGTCCATTTCTGAACACAGATCCTGTTACCTTCCTAATCTTTACTGTCTCTCTTGCAAATAAAAAATCAAACAGCTTAAAACCTCATCACCTCCAAGATTTCTTCAGCTTCATTCATTTGTCTTTTCCAATTTCTCTTGATAAGCTCGCCGACCTCAGAGCTTCAATTTCCGCTGAAATCTGGCACCACCATTACACTCAAACCTTCAAACTCCTCGTTTTCTAGGATCTGACATCGATCCCATTGTTTTTTCCTCTATATATCATCGTCCTGCGGACAATTTGACGATTTCAAATTCCTTTCTTTTCGATCAACCTTGATGTAAGCAGGCCAGGGGCGGTTTATTCCAGAGATTTTCGGTGGTAGTTATTCATTCGAGAATCGAGAGTGGTATGACAAGATTTCATTTAATTTTTCACAAAATTATTAACGTGGGATAAGATTTTATTTCATTTTGCATACAAGTCTTCTCAAGTCTTGAAACGAATTGACCTGGGTCAGTCGTCGAAGTTTACTTCAAAAAGAAGACTGGAAATTTACAGGGGAATTTCTAATTTGAAGACGGCGCCGCCCGCTGTTCTGTTTTGAAGCGGTCGTTGGCCAGCATATCTGATCCGATTTTTCAACTTTTCTTGCTATCTGATTAAGCGCAAACGTCGTATTCAAGTCATCTGCATTGTCCATTCATTGCCAACGACTTCATAATTTGATGTTTTCTTGTTTGAATGCTTTGCCAACTTGGAATAGTATAAAAAAGGTGTGGAAGGAGATCAGATTTGGGCTGATATGTCCTTGGCCTTATCTAGTTTGGGTATTTTTCTTGTTATTCCCATATATTTTGTTAGGATTTACCTCGTTATCTACCCCCTATGGTTTTTCATCACACACTTTTTTTTCTTCTATTAATCAATTTGTTTTTTAATAAAAATAAGTTAATATATATAGATGTTGGCATTTCTCGTCTTTATATAGCAGATTATAACGATTTGAATAAGCATATAATTAAATTACAACCCTCCTCGAACTAAGCAGTCATGTCATGTTCATCCTTGGTCTAACCTAGCCCAAACACGTCTCTTGAGGTTTGAACATTAGTAGATGGCTTCTATATCACAAGGTACATTTAATTTTGATTTGATTCTTCTTTGTTTTAAGTCTTTCATCAATAATTTTGAATGAATTTTTATTAATCATTATTTTAAATCTTTTATCAATCATTATGAATAAGTTTGAGCTTGACTTGAATTGACCTTATATTAAAATATTTTTGTCTTCGAATAATAAATATAGACAGGGTTGAAAAGTTCAATAATGTATAAATATTAAAATTTAATATAAATATAAACAATTAAACAATTATGTTAGTATTATATACATAGTTTAGTAGTGTTTTTTAATTGTGTTTGTGTTATATTCTTTGTTGTTCTCTTGTTTGGATTATCAAGGTGTAATTATTTCTACCCATTTTTTAATTTAATATTGTAACACTGTTTAAGAAATGGTATTGTAGACCTATTCATAGAAAGAAGTCTTTTATTATTATTAAAATAGATTAGTTAAATATTACATATCAAATAAATCTAAATTTAAACATACTTTTTAATCAAATACATAAAATTTGGATTGATAACAATTAACTCTACACAATTGAACTTCAATAAATCATTACATAGAATTATAATTATTAAAAGAAGAAAATAGTTTCTCAACTTTAACTAATACTTTCTAGAGCTTAAAAAACATTGTCTACAAATGTATCTTAATTAAATAAGTTATATTAAATTTTTCTTAGGAAATTTCATTTGTAAACAATATCTGATTGCATCTTCTTGTCCTAAAATTGTTTAGACTTGAATGAAGTTGTTTTGTCACTAGAATTTTGATGGTGTAATGTCATAAATTTCATCGTATGCAATTTCACATTACATAAGTCCTCCCTTTAGCTATAACGAAGACAATTATGTATTTAAACCTTTGTCCCAATCTAAGATATCCCTGATTCCTCGGCCATAGGTTTGGATTGCATGTATGTGTCACACAAACATATGCGTGCATAGTATTAGCATCCCGCAAATATCTATGATTGTGCTAGCTATTGAAACATAACATATGTTGCATTTCGATTATGTAATACCTCTGCCAACCTGCACCAATATCAAAGGTTATTGGTTATTTTTAAACCTTTCTACTTTGCCTCCAAATCCATCTTTTGAACGCTTATCAAACATTCTTGTAGCTAACTATTACTTCTCTTGTTTTTCTTCCACTCACAACATTCTACACATTTCATTACTCTACCATTATCATTGTGAAGCTCTGCTATTACTGTAGATGTCCAAAGTCATCCCTTGTGAATTTATTAAATTCATACTAACTCGACCTTGTAACTAATTGAATTTTTTAATTAATTACCTAAGCCTAATAATATAATTAATTATATTATCTTTCCCTTTTAATCTTATAATATAATTGATTTAAATTAATTAATTATACTTTGCCCATCTCTAGCCTAATCATGTAATTAATTTTAATAAATTAATTGAACTATTCTCCCTATCCTATATTCAAATAATTTTTACTATTATTTGGATATTTCGCTATTAGACCCAATCTTTTGATTTAATTAATTCTTAATTAATTAAATCTAATTCTAACCTAATTCTCTAGCCTATAACGCATCATGACATCCCTTAACCTAATCATTGATTAATTTTAGATTACTTTTAAGCTAATTTTCTGATTCCTACACCAATTAACATTTCCCTCCATTTTTAAATGTGTCTCACACATGTGTGAGAACATCCCCCAAAATTAACCACCAACCTTCCATAAATAGTTACTTACCTTCTTATACAATTGTCTCCCATTTCTCTTTGAATGACTCTCACACATGTGTTAGACACCTTGAGCCTTTCAACTCTTACACTTGTCTCCCACTTGGAATTTATTTTCTATCCACCCAAGGTTTCTAACACATGTATGACAAACACATCATCTTGCATGGCCAACTACCCTTACCTACATGGCTTCCACATTACTTCCACCTCATCCATCCAAATGCATCCTAGCCCTTCATTACAATTTTGAATCTCAATCATCTATTTCCCTCCAAACTCTATAAATAGGAGCCTCTCTTTATGCTTTTCATCAATCACCAATTTGAATTGACATTACATGCCAAAGTTACTCTAGAACTCTAGTACCCATTTGTAATCTTATTTTAGTAATCTTTGCATTTTTATAGCATTTCATTTTCATAGCTTAGAAACCATGGCATTCTTAGCATAGTTTTTGCATCTAAATCTATTAGTTTGCATCTAGTTCTTCACTTAGATTGTATATTAGCATTCTCATTTCATCCACATAGTTTTATAAATTATTTGAGGATCAATTAGTTGCACGTTTTGAGAATATATCTACATACAACCATCTTTTGAGAAAATCAATGGAGTAGAGCACCTCCATTTTTCTCAATCGGAGGTATGATTGAAATTAGTTAGTGTATTGCATTGTTTTGTATTTTTTTGCATTATCTAACGAACAATTTCAACCATATACATCTTGACATGCCTCGTGGGACCCATGTATCTTTAAATTTGATGTTTCTTTTAGTGTTTTTTGTGAAGTTACAGGTTCGACCTTTGGAATGACACCTGCGTCGAATGCAATGGTGCCTATGGTGATCGGTGTCTGTGCTAAGAATCAACGCCTCCATCGATGATTTTAACCCTTCTATTTTGCATATTCATAGCTCCTTTCACTTAACAATTTTGGTGTGCATTGCAGGGTTATAAACTTAAAATTCTTGTTTTAAGAATTTTACTCCTTTTCAATTTGGGGTTTTGTCATATAAACTTTTTTTGCAAGAATAACCTATTTGTAGGTTATGTCATTTATTTATACAAATGTGCATTGGTGCTTCATTGAATCGACATCTCTTCTTTTCAGCGTCTTCTTCCTGTTGGAAATATATTACATGCAAGGTGACTGAGAAGGGGGGGTGAATTAGGAACCAATAAAACTTATTCTTCTTTAACCTCAATTAGATTATCTAATCTGATTGCACGCATAGAAAAGAAATAATCATTCATAACACATGAAACAATATTTGGCTACCTAGAAACCTTCCAAATTGAAATTAAAATTGGGGTGGGGTGGTACCCACAAGATTTAGTACTGTAGTATAAATTTAGCCTGTTAGAGCTTAAAATTGACCACTTATAATGGCTTGTCCTGTTAGGAGCAATAAGGAATATTAAGTCCACCTTGTGAAAGGATTTTGTACAATACAATAAAGTAATGCAACTCTTTTAAGAGATTTATAAAAGACTATTAGGTCCACCTAGTTAGAGGATTTTTCTGATCCACCTTTTAGAATGAACTAGTAGATGATCTGCTTATGCAACTTTGATTTGCTGAATGAGATCCTTGTGGATATTACTAATCACCTGTATGTGATGGACGAGACTCTGCTGTACTGTATACTTCTGCAATCTTTCAATCAATCTGTCATTCCATATTTGCATATGTATCCTTACTTACACTTCTACAAATGTACTTTATGGATAAAACAAAGTTTCTTACATATATATCTTATCCAAATAAATAACTTCATAAGTTGGATTCCATTAGACATAATGATATCAAACAATATATGCAAAGTTAGCCCAATACTGTCACTCGGGTCCATATGTCTACTCGGGTGATAAACTGATACTCGGGCAATATGCTGATCACTTAGGTCACACTAATCACTCGGGCGATGCTGGATGACTAAGTGTTTTGACACTAATTTACAACATGTCTTTCCATAAGGTCTATAATCTCCCCCTTTGGAATTAGTGACAAAAACACTTATCATTGAACTCTAAATCTGATAGGTCAAAACTCCCCCTTACCATTTGCTCAGGTTTTGACACCTGCTCTGCTGCTCGGGCCCAATTGACTCTATTTTTTTTTTCAAAATTGTTTATGTAATGTATATCTTCTTCTCTACTCGACTGTTCATGTATTTCCTTATTGTATATACAATGACTTTTCCCCCTTGTTTTTGACAAAAATTCCAAAAGATATAACTACAAGGCTATTCCAAAGTAGGATAGGAAATCACAATGTACCTTCAAAATTTGAGACAGAGTGTTTTCCCAATTGTCCTGTAGCACCTTCATGATGTGCAATTCTATCTGTAGATGGGCTGACAACTCTATCATAAGTTCTGCAACTGAGAAATTATTGTCATGAATGAGTGTCTTGGCATGTGTGATGCATTTTTGCATTGCATCCATGTGTGGTAGGAGTTGGTTCTAGATGGCTATAAGAGCCTCTCTAGTCTTTGCTTCTTCTCTCAGTAACTCATCCTATAGATCAGTCAGATACTTGATCTTCAAAAAGTGTGCTGAGCTTGTGCTCAGATCAAGTGCCAACTCCTTTGCACTTTCCTTCAGATCTGCATCAATTTTTACTAACTTATTCTTTATCTCCACAGTAAAGTTAGAAGTATGACTCAACTTTACAAATAATGCTACTACATTGGTCATAGTGGTTTCTAGAGTGCTAATAACATTGGTTAGTTGCACGTGGTCAATTGCAATCTTCAAGTTGCAACATTCTCTAGAACCTTGTTTTCAAACTTTCTTTCTGCCTTCTCAAGTAGTTTCTCTTGACCATTCATGTCGTTATTGAACTTGTGGACTATGTCAACAAGTTGGTCCATAATAGAGTCATTCTCATTGAATTCAATCTGTAGTGCATCTATGAATATGCCTTTTACATCTTCAAGTACTTTTTTTCTCTGCTTTTCTCTTCAGAGCTTTTGTTGTGTAGCTCTTTTCTTCCATAGCTCCCCTAATATATCCATTTGCTCTACTGTTAAGTTGGATTGATCCCAATCTGGTATCACAATGTATTTTTTAAGATCAATCTCATCAGTAGTCACTTCCTTCTCCTTACCTTTGATCTTGGGATTAGGTGAAGGAACAATTCCTTACCTTTTCCATCCTCATTTTTTACCTCAGTATTCAATTGAATTAGGTCATTGACCTTTACTGTACCAATTGTTGAATCAAGGTTAACTAAAGAATCAATACTGACTGAAGAAACATTTACCTTATCCATCTATGACTCAGTTATGCTTGGCCCAGTAGTAGGTGGGGCCTGTTTCTCTATTCCCACTAGTTCATATGTTTATTCTGTAACCTTATCCTTGCTCAGAGACAATATATTCTGGATACGTGATTGGGGAAATGATGCCATCACTTCTACTACAATTTTCTTGTCATTAGAGTCTTCAATTGTTTGTACCTCAGGTAATGTATCATCATTTGTCTATTTAGGAGGATCTAAACTTGGCACTTCTACGTTATCATCTCCTTTCACTTCAAATATAGATTTCCACACTGGTGTGGCATTCTACACTACATCTTCTATCTTTTTGTTTAGTATTTGGAAGGTCCTAAATCTGGGATTATGATTGTTCTCATATCTACTCATGGCCTCTTTAACCTCTTTGCTCTTCATAGCAGGTATGACTTGCCTCAATGTTTGTTCCCGTATGTCCTTTTCAGTTCTGACTACATTGTGCTAGGGAATAAAGAATACTTTGAAAAAATCTTTAGTTATATGGCTCTTCAACTTAGAAGGGTCATATTTCCATTTAGCTATTTTCTCCACAACTGCTTCCTCAATCTTCTTATGTTCCTCCTTAGTCCTTGAACCATAATTCAATAACTTAAGAGAAATCATACCACTACCTCCTTTCAGATCTTCAATCTTCTTCTCAAGTGTAGGTGGTGGTTTCTTGAAGACAACTATATCAACTTCTTCATCCTCATCATCTTTGCCTAATACAAGTTTCCTTCTTGATCTCCTTGTGGTGATAACAAGTGTAGTGGTCTTTTTATTTTTCTTAGGTGTTGCCTTCCTTTTCTTCTGAGGAGGTTCTACATCTATCTCTTCCTTTTTTCTTAGGTTCATCATCCTCTATCTTAACTGTATCCCTTTTACTCTTGTAACACCCCAAAAGTGGCATCTTGCAACCCTAACCAATTTTGTTGCATTTGTCATTCTTCTGAATCATCAAAGTCCTATTGTACTAGGCAATTCTGAGTTTTGACTGACTCTACTCGACCTAAGTGTCAAATGTAGAAAATCCTAAATCTGCATTAATTAATCATACATTATATTTAATTCCTAAATATCTATTAGCTAAACAAACCCTATGATTGAATTAATTTAATTATTAAGTCACACTTTAATTAAATTAAATTCACCCCTTTTAGTTAAAACACATGAAAAGGAATTAAATAATATTTAATTATTAAATAAATATCCTCATTTCAATAAATGAATTTAATTTTTAAGATAATTGAGAAAAAAATATTTATGAGGTCAAACTTTATTTATTTAATTAAATATTCTCTCAAAAATCTTCTCTTTAGTTCAAAAATAGAAGTTTTGAATTAACTTTGCTTTAAAGAGAAAGAAAACAATTAAAATCATAAATAAAATAGTTAAAATCAAAGAAAGAAAATAGTTAAAGAAAAGGGAAAACAATTTATTGCTTTCTTTTAAAGAAAGCTTTCTATTTTAAACTAGCTTTTCTATCTGTTTTATTTCAAAAATGAAACTTTCTATTCTGATCACCTCTGAGTCTATAAAAGATCTCCCATTCCTCATTCAAAACCCTGCTTGGAGAAAATATGCATTGTTAGAATACTGAGTTGTTGCTACATTTTATCATCTCATTTCTAGTTAAAAGCTTTCATTTGCAATAGAATAATTTCAATTTCTTAGAATAATTGCATTGAAATCATGTCTTAGATTAATCTTGCATCTTTCAATTCTTAG
>MU225820.1:3356760-3373989 GCA_018584345.1 Thuja plicata | reverse complement strand
TCATCTCATTTCTAGTTAAAAGCTTTCATTTGCAATAGAATAATTTCAATTTCTTAGAATAATTGCATTGAAATCATGTCTTAGATTAATCTTGCATCTTTCAATTCTTAGAATAATCTTTCATTTGTATTGCATTCATAGAGAAAAATCCTTCATTCTTAGATCGGTCTATGGTTGTGAGACTCTCGTTCTGAGAGCTATTTCAAAACCCCATCTAGATAGAAGGCAATAGGTCAAATCATACGGGCATGTATGATGAATAACTCATATTCACTTCTGTATGTGGCTGATGAACAAGGACTATGTTAAAGTGTATGGTTAAATAACAAGGCCAATTTTACCACATACATTTTTGGCGCCCACCGTGGGGCTGAAAAATCATATTTTGGCCTCATTTTATTACACTTATTTCAATTTTGTGCTCCGTCCATACGTCTCTGACATGAAAGTTCGTGCAAAATTTCTCGCATAACCTTGCAAAGTTTTTCAAGTACATGCATTTCTTCACATGCGACTGTGTGTTTCTTCGCGTGAACCGTAATAATTCTTCGCACGAAATTTAACTCCAGTGACTTTTAAATTGCAATTTTTGATCTCTGTTTCTGTTGTTTTCTGACGACTAATGTTTGTTGTTTACCGTTGACTGTAATATTTGGTTTCTATCTCTAAAATAGCTTAACGGTGGTTTGCAGGACGCTGAGATAAAGAAAGAAATTACAAACCACTGACATATTTATTGCAAGACGCTTGTCGAAGACATACGTGTTTTCACAAAACTCTCATGTCTATTTTTAGTAGTTAGAACACACTTCGGTTGGTGCTTAAAATGAATCATTTTCTTGTGTGATTGAATTGTTTTCTAGATTGTAATTCCAAGAACTATATGAACGTATCCTCTCCCCTCGCCTTTATGGATCTTGGGTGTAAGAGAAATTCATATGATTCTTCTAGTGTGGCTACCTCCCAAGAGCTTTAGCAGAGCCAGTGAGAGTGGATGCCCAACCTGTAACAGGCTAAAACCAAGCCCTTCCAAACTGGTATATAAGAAAGGCCATTGTGATTAATCTCACAATAGACAGTTGTGAATTTGTTGTGGCAACCAAAATCTCCTCCAGTACCCTAGTGGTGTGTTAAAGTCCTGACATCATTAAGGTGAAAGCCTTGCTTTGAAAGGATTGGGAGAGCCCCCTTTATTGGGAAAATGACTTGATCATAACCACCTGAACGGATGTCCTTACTACAAGCTATTGTTCTAGTTTCCAAAAACCCTCTATCTGTTTGCACGGAAGGTCAGAGACCGACTAAGATGCCCCACACTTTTACAACTCTTTGTACAGAGACAAAAGCCCTTTGGGAAGCAATTCCTTTGGGGTTCAAAGCTTGGTGTGCCTGAGAAGTGAGTGCACATGTAAGGAGGAGCCCGTGCCTCCAATCTTCTATGTTGTCAACTAAGAGTAAACATAGTTGAACTTCGATTCAAGTGGGGATTCAACAGATACTGCCCTAGCTATCTTATAATTGTAATGTGTCTATTCTGGTACTACAAACATTCTGCTTAATGTGTTTTGCGTGGGTGTATCACTTAAACAATGGAAACAAACGTAAAATCACACAAACTGTCAAACTTGAACATGTCTAAAACAATATGCAATCTAAATTATCTATTGGAAAACATCATGGTTTTGTCTCAAAAAATGCAATCTAGTATTAACTGTCTGGTTCTGTAGAATTTCGCGCTTTCACTGCAAAATTTCATGTGAAATTCTGTCATCTTTGCATCACTCTGTGTGGATCTGCGCGTGAGTATTTGAACATGTTTGCATGATATTGTCCAAATTTGCTATCATTTATTCACCAGTCTTTAGTCATTTTCTGTAATCTTTCACGCGGGACTGCATAGTTTCACACGCGCCTGTTCAAATCTTCGCACAAGAAAGCACTTCTTCGCGTGAGTCTAATACAATTTGTCAAAACAATGAGAAATTTCCCTTTTGTTCAACATACTTCTGCTAAATCTGGTCTCTAATCTGGGTCTGTTTATCTTCCCTTTATCTTCACATAGTCTGCAACTTGGTTTTTTGGGTTGAGAATTACGTGATCCTTGCTTAAACTAGTCTTGTCTTATATCTTTTGGTCTATCTCAAGTGTGTTTTCATACCTTGTGTTGCAATAGTCATCTCTTGGCTATTCTAGCCTCATCTCTAATGATTTGCGCCAAGGATACTTCAGCTTTTGGCACTTTCTATGCATTTACCTTGAGACAGTTTCAAGTTTGGTCCTAGTTCACATCCCTTGTACAATCTTTGTCTATGACTGTTACAAATCGTAGTGGCAAAACATTCCTTCCAATCAATCAAGATGAATCTATGTTTTCCACACCATTACTAGCTATATCTAGTGAGGAATCATCTCGATCTCCTTCTCTGGTACTTCGACCTTACATCAAACGGTCATTTCTAGTGGATTTTAGTCAGGTTTGAAACCCTTTATTCCAAGAGGATCTAAATTCTGAAAACACTCAACCTTCTCATACTGAATCTTTACACTTTGAACACTTGCATTCTAGCAAGATGTCAGATCATGACCAATCAGGTGAACATAGCAGAGATGATCTCTCTAAAACTAGGGGTAAATTCCTTTATCAAGACCCCCCCAATAATGAGGAAACAAAAATTATCCAAGTAGATATCGCGAATGCTCATGCCAATAAATATTTTCGCAGGATGATGGAAATTCTCCTAGCTAAGGAAAAAGAGAAATACCTTCTCAAACTAGCCAATCAAGGGGCTAAGTTACCCTCTAACTACAATATAGAGATGCTTTTCACTAAAGAGGAAGAAACCAAAAAATCCAGGTTACACAAACAAGTCCAAAGTATGCAAGAGAAACTCTCTCAACTCTTGAAGGAGAAAGACAAACCTACTACACAATTCACACTGGAAAGCATTCGTCCTTTCCCATTTGATAAGAGTCTATGCATGCCTCCTTTTCCCAAAGGATTTGAACTTCCCAAATACGATAAATACTTGGGTACATCTGTTCCCCAGGATCATTTGAGAGAGTTTGGTGCTCTCTCTATGGAGTTTATGCATGACACAACCTATCTCATGCATCTTTTTCCACAGAGTTTGGGAGGGTCAGCTATGGAGTGGTTCTCTAGGCTACCAAATGGCATCAAAAATGTTGACGAAATTGCCAATTTATTTCTAGAACACTATTCTCACAACATCCAACATCCGGTTCACATCCAAGATCTTTGCAACTTGAAACAGAATCATGGGGAATCCTTCTTGACATTTCTCCAAAGATGGAGACAACTTTATACATGATGTTCTCACAAAATACTTGAATCCAAAAAGTTGGACATCTTTCTAGACAATCTTCTTCCCAACTTTGGGTATCAAGTACAGTTGCAAGGTCCTCTAACCTTCGATGATATGATTAAGCAAGCTGTGAGAATCGAGACATTTATGATCAAGAAAGGAGAATTGACCTTACACAAGGAAAATAAACAGGGGTATTCCTCCTCAAGAAAAGATAAACTCAAATTTCCCAACAACAACCAAAATGTTATGAATGATGGAGTTGTAGACAATGTGACTCCCAAGCCTTCAAAATCTGGTTTTAATCTCACCACCACAATGCAAGCTACCAAGGCCACTGAATAGGTTGTGGAAGAATCCAAACTGAGTACTTCACATTTTTCTGGCTCTAAACCTTGGGCTCCTAGACCCAAGCGTGAATTCACTCCTTTAGGAGAACCTCTTGATGCGGTTTACAAGACTCTCTTTGACAACCACTTACTCCACTGGATAATTCATGACCTTATGATCCGCAACCAAGACCCTCTTGGTGGAATGAATCTGCTTATTGTGATTTTCACCAAAACAAAGGTCATAAAATGGCTACTTCTCTTAAATTGTGGCATAAAATCTAGGATCTCATCGATAGTGAAGTTATTGTTGTGGGAGGTCACAACAATAACTCAGACCACCAAGCTTTTAAAGATCCATTTCCTCCTCATGGGAAAGGTGAGTCATCTAAAGGAAAAAATACTGATGCCAAGGTCAACTATACATACACCAATAATGACAATGTCATTAATATGGTTGAGCCTGTTGATACTGAATATTGTAATGTTTTCATTCTCAAGGGAAGGGAAGATACTACCAAGCCCAAATCTCCTTTCATTTTGCGAGGGTCTTTGCCTCAGTCCTCCAAACAAGAATAGTCTCAAGTTAGTGCAAACATTGTTACTCGATCTCATGCTAAGATCATCATCAAAGGCCCTGAGTCTTCTACGTCTACACCGACACAACCTGCAGACAAAACTATTGTTAGTTCTGCCAATAAGAATCCAAAATTGGGTTCCTCATCTAATACTGCCAATTATAGAATTCTAGAACAATTACAATGTACTAATGTGTAGATCACCATCTTTGAGCTGCTAAAAATCTCCCCTGCTCACAGGGAGATCCTTGACAAAGCCCTCACTGAGGAAAATGTCCCAAAATATCTTGATCTCAACTGGTTTCAATCCATGGTAGGTCACTTGATCTCCCCCCATTACTTGTCTTTCTCTGAGGAAGACGACCATTCTTTGAGTCACCCACATAATAACCCCTTGCACATTGAAGTCATGATTGGTCCAAAGTGTGTTCGTCGTGTTCTCATAGACAATGGTGCTAGCCTCAATATTTTCTCTGCTAGCTTCCTTACTGAGTTAGGCTATGGTGAAGACTGCATAGATGCTCACAAAAAGATTACTATTAAAGTATATGATGAAGAAGAATAGAAATCTAAAGGGCTAGTTGTGTTGCCCATCAGAGTTGGTCTTGTTGAAAGAGATTTTATTTGTCAAGTGCTTGACATTCCTTTAGCATACAATATTCTATTGGGAAGGACATGGATCCATGAAATGTAGGTTGTCCCTTCAACATACCATCAGTGCATTAAATTCCCATTCCAATGGTCTGAAGTGACTATACCTGCTAATACACGCTATGATTGCAACACACTCACAAAATCTGCTGACATCTTTGTGCCCACCAACAAAGAGTCCATTGAACTCTTCAAGACTAAACTAAAATAAATGGAAAAGGTTCTGATACTCAAGGAAACTGACATGGGAGGATATTAGATTAAACGAGTGCTATCTATTACATCTTTGCCTTTGTTTCCATGTTCTTTTGGGAGACCTTCTGAAAGCGCTAAACCTTCTACAGTTCCTCCTCCAACAAAATATGGTGGTACCTTTGTACAAGCCACAATACCATTAGAAGAAGAAGCTAAAAACAGGGCTATCAAAGCCTAGATCTATAAAGGAGAGGACACCTCTGAACAAACCACTCCACCTTATGACATAAATCCTGAACAGTATGGTAAAGGTCTAATTATTATGCAACATTTTGGGTAAAAAGGAAATGGTCCTATAGGTGTGAACCATAAGGGATTGATTGCACCACTTGAGGATATTGGTCACCGAACACGTGAGTCTACAAGTATAGGTTTCAAGAAGCTCACATTTCAACTGGGAATAAACCAATTTGTACCTCACACAGATCAACAACCAACACTTGAAGAGACATCTACAACTAAAGTGTCCAAAGATAGCTCAGAGGAAGACTACTTCCCTTGTCCCATTCCTCCAGATCTGGTAGCATTCTTTGCTGAGCCAGATGACTTTATACCATGTGTCAGTACAGTCATGACTGACAATTATTCTGATAAAACCACTCCACTTTCTCCATTAAACTACGAGCGGTGGAAAGAAATGCACATTGTCAATTCAGGTCATCAGGGTGATATGTACATACCAACACACTTTCAAGAGCAATTTGAATAGGAATCCCAGCCACTCCTCACTAAACAAGAAATAGAGGATGTTGAAAGCATTGATGAAGAACCTATGTCACAAGGTGCTTATCTCACCATAGCAGAAGTTTTAGGCAGAACCCACCCAAACTGGGGACAACAAGTTGATTTTACTCATGTTCTCGATATGACACCTAATGATGAAATGGACTTTCATGAATATGAGTTCGACAGCTTGTCATATGCCACCTCTGATAGAGATATAGATACAATTCACATGCATGAAAACCTTCTCGACATAGGTGAAGGGTCTAGTGTCAGGTTAAACGAATCTGACTCCATAGATGTGTTAGAATAGTCCCAAAGGATAACTGAGAGGGGGGGGTGAATTAGTTATCAGCTAATTTAATTCTTTTCTTTTATTAACTCTAGAATACAATAAAGTAAATGCACATTCAGATAGCACAATAGAAAACACCACAATTTGGTTATGGGGAAACCAATTGGTAAAAACCCCGGTGGGAATTAACACCCACAATGAACTATACTTGTTTATAATAATCCCTGTTAGAAGATCTTGCAACCCTGTTAGGAGTTTTTCTTTACAATGCAATAAGTATAGTGACCTGGTCAAGGGTCTGACCCTGTTAGGAGTCTTTTACAAATAACCCTGCTAGGGGTGGGGACTCACTGTCCAAAAGCTCACTGCTTCAATGGTGAAGGCTACAACCTTCTATAGAATAGATATGCACTATATCTAATTGATGAACTATAGAGTAGACCTGCTATCTTGATCAGTTCCAATGTATTTTAATCTTCCACTGCTTCTTCACATAGATCCTTGATGAATGAAACACAACTGATATTCTGCTCTATACATTTTTTGTCTCCTATTCTCTCCTTCACACTTAGCATTCCACAAATGAACTACTATAAGTATCTTCCTCAAAGTATGAGATCATGGGACATGTTAGGAAACTATTCATAACATCTTTTTCAGCTTAACTAACCATGCAAGCATAATTACAACTGCACAATATAAACTGAATAGACGCGACGCTTCACTAAGTCAGCCTCACCAAATTAACTCTAACTTTGCAATCTTGTTGAAACAAGTTTGGCACCTTTAGATAACTATCTAAAACTCATAATTAATCTTGAATATACACACACATATCCTGAAGATAGGTACAACTCAAGAACCAATGCAATATGTTGGCTCTATATAGATAAACTCTAGAAACTGTAACTGCCAGTAACAAAATTGCACAATATAACTGAAACTTCATATCTGAGTCTGCGTGTATGAACAAAACATCAACAACATGTCTACAACATGAATATAACCATGCAAGGCTTGATATCATCATTTTGATAAGTACATATAGATCACTACTATATATTATATGTTGTCATCAATGGAAAACATACAATCAAGTAGCTGCCAGAAGTAAATCTCCAATAATCTCCCCCTTTGACATTGATGGCGACATATGATATTAAAAACATCTTCAGCACATTGTGTCTTCTTTCTTTTTACAATCTTCTCAATATCCTCATCAATGATTCATGTACACTGCTGCAGCTCCTCTGTCTATTTTTATACTCCCCCAGAGTATATTCTCCCCCTTACTATATACTCCCCCTTTGACATCAATGGAAAAGGGTTCCATAAGCAATTAGGCATAGCTACTGCTTCAGAAGTAGAGTATTCAACCATTCATCAATCACTCTGGACTGATGTTCTTTTTTCTTTATCTAATCAGACTCAGGAGAGGGAGTTACTCCCAACTTCTCCCTGAGATACTCAAAAGTATCATTTTATAAAGGCTTTGTGAAAATATCTACCAACTGTTCTTTGGTGCTCACATAGTCCAGTTTTACTTCATTATCTACAACTTTTTCTCTAAGAAAATGGTATTTCA
Organism: Thuja plicata; assembly: GCA_018584345.1. Lineage (NCBI taxonomy): Eukaryota > Viridiplantae > Streptophyta > Pinopsida > Cupressales > Cupressaceae > Thuja > Thuja plicata. The sequence continues at coordinate 3,366,250 of MU225820.1, read as the reverse complement.
TCTCAAAGTGCTTTGTCTTTGCATGCATCACAAGGTTCTTGGACATATTTATAGTACATTTGTTATCACAGTGAATAACAATAGGATAATCAACCTGTATACCAAAAATCTTTAACCATCTGTTTGATCCAAACCATTGTTGAACAATTCAATGCTGCTGCAACATATTTAGCTTCTATTGTCGACTGAGAGATACAATTTTTCTTCTTTCTTACCCAAGAAACCAACCTATCTCCAAGAAATAATGCTCCTCCAGAAGTACTCTTCCTTTCATCAATACAACCTGCCCAATCTGCATCTGTATACACATGAAGTTGTACATTCTCTGATTTAGGATACCATAAACCATAGTCTATAGTTCCCTTTAGATATCTGAATTTTTTTTTATTGCCATTAGGTGATTCTATTTTGGTTCATCTGGAAATCTTCCAACAATGCCAACTGCATTAGATATGTCTGGTCTAGACTGAGTAAGATATATAAGTTTTCCAATCATAGACTTATACAATGTCTTGTCGACTGCTGTGGAGTCATCTTCTTTAGAAAGCTTGCTTCCTGTTATCATAGGAGTGCATACTAGCTTACAGTCTTCCATCTTGAAAGTATTTGGTATTTCCTTCACATATTTGGACTGATTTATAAATATCCCTTTATTTGTCTGCTTTACGATTAATCCCAAAAATTATTTTATAGGACCAATCATGCTCATTTCAAATTCATTCTACATTTCTTTTGCAAATTATGAACTAAGCTTGTCATTACCTACAAAGATAATGTCATCAAAAAATATGGCAACAAGTAATAATCCATTAGGTGTCTCTCTTATGAATAGGTTACAGTCTGCTGCTCCTTTCTTAAATCCAATCTTGGTAAGATAACCATCTAGTTTCTCATACCAAGCTCTTGGGGCCTGTTTAAGTCCATAGAGTTCTTTCTTCAATCTGCATACCATGTCTGGTTTATCTAATAGATTAAATCCTTTAGGTTGTTCTATGTAGACTTCTTCCTTCAAGTCACCATTCAGAAAGGCTGATTTGACATCCATTTGGTATACTTTGAAGTCTTTGAATGGTGCATAGGCTAAAAATAACTTAATGGCTTATAATCTACTCACAGGGGAAAATGTGTCAGTGTAATCTATCCCTTCCCTCTGTGCATATCCTTTACACACTAGTCTTTCTTTGTTTCTGACCACTGTACCATCTTCATTCATCTTGTTCATAAATACCCACTTTGTTTCAATCACATTTTTGTCACTAGGTCTAGGAACCATTCCCATGTGTCATTTTTTATTATTTCATCTAATTCTTCTTCCATTGCTTTTTGCCAATCAAAATCCTTGCAAGCATCTTCAACATTTAAAGGTTCAATCTGTGAAAGTAAATATACCTCTTCATCCACTGTTAACCTTTTTGCTTTTGATCTAGTCAAAACACTGCTTCTCTGATCTCCAATGATATTATCTTTTGAATGATACCTAGTTGTGAACTTTGAAAATTTTGGTGTGATATCCTCATCTGTAATCTTTGATACTTCTTTGCTTGATTTAGGTTCATTACATGATACATCAATGCAATCAAACATTTCTTCAATAACAGTGTCTTTACTGCTAGGCTTGGGTTCATCCTCAATCATAGGTGCATATTCATAGTACCTCTCTTGAACCATGAACTTCTCATCAATCTTTACATGAGTACTTTCAATTATCTTCTTTAATCTCAAATTAAAAGATCTGTATGCTTTGCTTTTAGTAGAGTAACCAAGGAAAATACCTTCATCGCTTCTAGCATCAAACTTGCCAACACCATCATCTCTCTTGATGTAGCACTTGCTACCAAAGATTTTGAAGTATTTTACTATAGGTACATTATCAAACCAAAGTTCATAAGGTGTCTTATCCATGCCTGGCCTTAGTTGTGTTTTGTTGATAGTATAGACTGTTGTATTGACTGCATCTCTCCAATAGGTGTGCGCAAATTTTCCTTCAATCATCATAGTGCGCGCTATATCAAGTATGATCCTGTTCCTTCTTTCTACTATCCCATTCCGTTGTGGGGTTCTGGGTGCACTCAACTATCTTTTAATTCCATGTTCTTCACAATAGTCATAAAAATGGTCAGAGGTGAATTCTCCTCCTCTATCTAATCTCAGACACTTTAGTTTTAATCCAGATTGATTCTCAACTTTAGCTTTGAATATTTTGAACTTCTCAAAGGCTTCTGACTTCTCCTTTAAGAATGAAACCCACATCATCCTTGAAAACTCATCAACAAACAAAATGAAATACCTGTTACAAAGATTGCTACAATGTAGACAATTGTTATTTTGTCATTGATGTCAAACCTTAACTGGTGAGACTACTGCTGTATGTTTGAGTACCTTATCCATTGATTGGTGAAGATTTGAAAAAGAATGGGATAACAAGAAAACCAAGAAAATGGTTGAGTTATGAGTATAAATCAGGGTACTTGATCATTTGGCACTTTGACAAAGTGATACGTTGTTTATCTAACACTGACACTTCACTGGAAGGTCAATGCCGAGCAAAGCAAATTCATTGTCGAGAAAAGCGAAAGGTGATGCTGAGCAAAGAAAAGATGATGCCGAGCGCCAGTGAAATGTTGAGGGAGACAGTGAAATGTCTAGCATCAATATTTTGTTTATTGATGAGATTTGAGATCTATGGCCGACATAATTGATTTTATTGGGATATGTATTATTAATTAAGATTGGTCCATATTCATTTAATGTACGGGAAACCGTTAATAGCGCATGGATTCAATGGTTGATTAATAGCTGTATTGGAGAAGTAAATTAAATGTAAAGACGGAAAGATCCATTGGATCTGACCTAACCCAAGATCTGCGATCTTGATTAAGCAGAAAAATATTTATTTGACCTAGATGAAGAGGTATAACATAACCTACTATGTTATTGTTAATGTATCAAAGTGAATGCAAAGTGTTGCATGGTTAATTGATTGATTGGCAAGAGCTAAGTAGAGAAGGCTGAACAGAGAAGCAAAGAGAGATTGCTTGATGGGTTTCCAAGCATATCTGAATTTTGAGATGATAATGGAGGCCACTCAGTGAATTAGCATTAGAGTTGAAACTGGATCTGGATTTGCAAAGTAAGTTGCAAGAATCAAATCACACATGCTATTTACTTTCTAGCCATTGTAATAGTTCAAATCCTTTAACCAGGTTGACTTAACAGTCAGTGTATAAATCCTTTGAACAAGGTGACATTCAGATTGGAATGTTCTAAGTCCTCTAACAAGGCCACTCCTAAAGGGTGATTAAATCCTTTAACCAGGCCACATTTGACAATGTGTTTTGTAACCTTTAACAGGGTTGGATCCTCACAGGGCATCACTTCAGAAGAGTGAAATTTTGGTAGCATGTTATTGGTGGTTTTTCCCATATTGGGTTTCCACATTAAATCATGGTGTCAAAATGTGTGAATGTTATTGTTTTGTTTTACTATTGAGTATCTACAAGCTTATTTCATTAGTACAATAAACTGCACGCTTTTATTGATTATTACTGCCGAGAAGATTTGAGTTGTTGAAGTTGATTTAAAGTTTTATATGGGAACATCTAGACCTGAGGATAACTGATTCACCCCACTCTCAGTTATTCTGAATTCATATTAACAATTGGTATCAAAGCTGTGTTCTCTTGAAAAGTTTGAAGGTACTTGGAGATAAAGATCCAGATGTATAAAAGGGACGGACCGAAGATCAATAAGGAAAACTTTCCTACATGGAAAATTTTGATGAAACTTCATCTGGCTAGTATTGGTGAGTCTGCTAAATGACATATTGAAATAGAATATATAGCTCCTACTAGAACTCTGAATGTTGTAGAACTAAGAGAGAAGCATGAACATAATCAAGCAATGCTGGAACTTGCATCGTCTCTGAACTATCATGAATTTGAGGACATCAAAGATTGTACAAGTGCAAAGCAGATGTGGGATACCCATACAACTATCTATGGAGGTTATACTAATGTACTTAGAGCCAAATCTGAAAGCTTGAGAGGTAAGTTTGATGATTTAAAAATGAAAAAGGAGAAAATATAGTGCAATACTATGATAGGATAAAGGAAGTTGTAAATGCTATTAGAGGAGCTAAGGGAGTAATTGATGATGATACTATCATGAGAAATGTACTGAGAACACTTCTTCCTATTTATGCTATTAGAGTATCTGCAATTCAAGAACTGATTTGTACTCCTAATAACATCTTAACTCTGGAAAGTCTAGTAGGCAGACTTACTGCATTTGAGATGTCAAATTTTGACAACTATACTCCACAAGCTATTGAAACTGCATTCAAGTCACAGTTGGCCATCAACAAATCTAAGAAAGGAAAGAAATGTGTGGACAGTGACAGTGATAGCTCAGATGATGATCTTGAAGAGCTTGAGGCACTTGTGGCAAGAAGACTAGCAAGAGGAAAAGGAAAATTCAAAGGTAAACTTCCTATTATTTGTTTTTCTTGTAACAAAGTTGGTCATATTGCTGCTAGATGCCCTAACAAGAATGAGAAGGATGAAAGAAGGGACAAAAAGTATAAGGATAGAAAGGATGACTGAGACTACAGAAAGTACAAGGACTACAAAGACAAAGGTAAGAAATCCTTCTATATAGCTGAAGAAGCTTCTGAAAGTGAATCTGACAAATCTGATGAAAATGATATAGAAGTAGTGTACGTTGTAATGAAAGATGATTCTGATGATGATGAGAAAACTGCACTAATTTCTTATATGAGTAAAGGTGATCATTGGATTATTGATTGTGGCTGTTCACATCACATGACTGGTGATAAGGACAAATTTGAAACATTAGATCAATGCAAAGGTGGATATGTCAAATTTGGTAATGACACACCTTGTAGACTCAAAGGGAAAGGATCAGTTCAATTGACTAATAATATTAGATGTGATGATGTATACTGGGTTGATGATCATAATTATAACTTGTTGAGTGTTCCACACCTAAACACTTCTAGTTATAGAGTTGAATTTGATCACAGGGAAGCAAATATCTATGATGCCAACGGAGAACTAGTTGGAGGTGGCGAACAAACAAAAGGTAACTTGTTCTATCTGGATTTAGTTGAAGAGACATGTTTGTTTACACAATACAATGATGTTTGGATATGGAATAAGAGGCAATGTCTTGTTAACTTTGATAACTTGGTAAGCATAAGTAAATTTAAAAAGGTTAGAGGGCTGCCAAAGTTAAAGAAACCTGAGAATGCAATGTGTAAGCAATGTCAGTTGGGAAAGATGACTAAATCTAGTTTTAAAAGCAAAACTCATACTTCTGAGAATATTTTGGAATTAGTTCATACTGACCTTTGTGGACCTATTGGTGAGAAAAGTTACTGTGGAGCGAAATATTTTATTCTATTTGTAGATGACTACTCTAGGATGATGACTGTTATGTTTCTCAAAGAAAAATCTGATGCATTTCAATTATTTAAGTGGTACTTGGAAAAAGTTGAAAAGGAAACAGGTAAGAGCCTAAAATGTTTGAGATCTGACAGAGGAGGTGAGTTTATTTCTAATGAGTTTAACATGTTCTCCAATGATCGAGGGATAAAAAGATAGATGTCAGCACCTAGGACACCACCACAAAATGGTATAGCTGAAAGGAGAAATTTATCTATCATGAACTATGCTAGAACATTAATGATTGAGAAAGATGTTGCACAGAAATATTGGAGAGAAGCTATAAGCATAGCTGTCTATACCCTGAATAGAGTACAAGTCAAGAAAGGTACAAATTCTACACCTTACAAGCTATGGTATGGATATGCACCTACTGCAAGTTATTTCAAAGTCTTTGGGAGAAAATGTTTTATACTGAAGGACAACAAAAATGGTAAAATTGATGCTAAAGGGGAAGAAGGCATATTTCTTGGATGTTCTACTAAAAGTAAGGCATACAAATGTTTGAACTCTAACACTAACAAAATTGTGGAATGTACAAATGTTAGAATTGATGAATATGCAGAAAGAAATGAAGTTGAAAGCATGATTGAGCCTGAAAGTTATAGATCATTCATATATCCCGAAGAAGAGGATTCTAATGAAATTGAAAATGAAGTTGCTGAGCAACAGTATGCACCTGCCAAGATACAGAATGACATTGCTGGGCAACAAGAAGTGTCTGTCGAGCTATCTGATGGAGATGCCAAGTCATAGTTTCACCCTGAACTGAACTTGAACGATCAAAATGAAGCTAAGAAAGAACCTACTTTGGAAAAATATGTAAGAAGGCACCATAAACCTGATCAAATCATAGGATCAAAGGATTCTCTAGTCATGAAAAGAGGAAAATTAAGAGAATACACATGTTTGTTGTGTAATTTTGAGCCTAAGACAGTAAAAGATGCTTTGGACAATGAATAATGGATTCAAACCATGAATGAAGAGATAGACCAAATTGAAAAGAACAAGACATGGACACTAGTACCTAGACCTGAAAACAAAAATGTAATTGGTACCAAGTGGGTATTCAGAAATAAGCTGAATGAACATCGAGAGGTCACAAGGAATAAAGCAAGACTGGTATGCAAGGGTTATGCACAAGAGGAAGGAATTGACTATGGAGAGACATTCGCCCCAGTTGCAAGATTGGAGGGTGTGAGAACTCTACTTGCATATGCAGCCTATAAAGAATTTAAAGTCTATCAAATGGATGTGAAGTCTACATTTCTAAATGCGATACTAGAAGAAGAAGTATATATTGAACAAGCTAATGGATTTGTTGACCCTAGTAAGAGGAACATGGTTTGCAGAGTGCACAAAGCATTATACAGACTGAAGCAAGGACCAAGAGCATGGTATGAAAGATTGCACAATTATCTGATGAACATTGGATTTGCAAGGACCAATGACAACAACAATATGTATTTAAAGACAAAGAAAGGTAAAGAAATTTTATTGTCTAAAATCTTTGTGGATGACATCATATTCAGTGGACAAGATATGATATGTAAGGCATTTTCAAAGGAGATGAAAACTGAATTTGAAATGTCTATGTTTCGTGAGATAAAATTCTTTGTTGGACTACAAATAGATCAAATGAAGAATGATATCTATATTTCACAATCAAAATATATCAAACAGATACTAAAATTTTTTGGTATGGAAGACTCAAAACTAGTGAGTGCACCCATGGCTACTAGACAGAAGTGGACAAAGAATGATGATACAAAAGAGGTAAATCAAACACTGTACATATCAATGTTTGGTAAGCTGCAATATGTTGTACATAGTAGACCTAATATTGCATTAGCAGTCAGAATTGTTGCTATATTTTCTACTAATCCAAAAGAGACACATATTATGGTAGTGAAAAGAATACCGAGATATTTGAAAGGCACAGAAGACTATGGTCTATATTACAAAAAGAATGACAAGTTTGAACTTAGAGTCTATACTGATTCTGACTGGGTTGGTAATGTTGATGATAGAAAAAGCACCACAAGAGGAGCATTTATTTTGGGGAAAAGATTAGTTTCCTGGACAAGCAAGAAACACAATTGCACCTCACAATCTACAGCTGAAGCTGAGTATGTGGCAGCAACAGTTAACTGTTCAAATATTGTGTGGTTGAAGATACTACTGAAAGGTATGAAAGAGGAGATCATAGAACTAGTTGCCATATATTGTGATAACACGAGTGCCATTAATATTTCTAAAAATATTGTAATGCACTCTAAGATAAAACATATAGCTATCAAGTATCATTACTTGAGGGAGATGGTACACAAGAAGGAAGTGAGACTGGAATATGTGAACACTAAGGAACAGTTGGAAAACATATTTACAAAAGCATTACCCAAGGATGCTCATGAGTATCTAACATGTAAATTAGGGGTAATTCCACTAGCTGAGGCTAACTAAGTACTGAATGGTACTGTTGCATCAAATGTTTTAATCAGAACACTTGACACATTGATGCACAATAAGTCACATTTTTAGGATGCTACCTAAAAATTGTGAAGTGGAAAACCAGAATAGAAAAGTAAATCAATCATACACAAAGATGACAGGAACAACATGATACAAAGATTAGAATTGAATAATCATCATGATAAAGATGTCAATCTTTGGCATTGTTTTCAAAGAGGGAGATATTGCTAAAACAACAAAAACAGATACAGAAAAGATAAAGGGAGCTGAATAGGAAAATATCAGTGTGATCATAGACACAGAGGGAGTCAAAATAAAACTAAAGACATTAATGAAGATTTTTTCATATCTGGAACACAGACACTTTTTGGATTGTTTGGTAACATTGGTTGTAAATTATTGTTTTATATTTTAATGTTGCCATCAATGCCAAAGAGGGAGATTGTTGGAAAGATTGCTACAATGTAGACAATTTTTATTTTGTCATTGATATCAAACCTTAACTGGTGAGACTACTGCTATATGTTTGAGTACCTTATCCATTGATTGATGAAAATTTGAAAAAGAAAGGGAAAACAAGAAGACCAAGGAAATGGTTGAGTTATGAATATAAACCAGGGTACTTGATCATTTGGCACTTTGACAAAGTGATACGTTGTTTATCTAACACTGACAGTTCATTGGAAGGTCAATGTAGAGAAAAGTAAATTTGATGCTGAGAAAAGTGAAAGGTGATGCTGAGAAAAGAAAAGATGATGTCGAGCGCTAGTTAAATGCTAAGGGAGATAGTGAAATACCGAGCATCAGTATTTTGTTTATTGATGAGATTTGAGATCTATGGACGACATACTTGATTTTATTAGGATATGCATTATTAATTAAGATTGGTCCATATTCATTTAATGCTTGGGAAACTATTATTAGCACATGGATTCAATGGTTAATTAATAGCTATATTGGAGAAGTAAATTAAATGTAAAGATGGAAAGATCCATTGGATCTGACCTAACCCAAGATATACTATCTTGATTAAGTGGTAAAAAAATTATTTGACCTAGATGATGAGGTATAACATAACCTACTATGGTTATTGTTAATGTATCAAAGGGAATGCAAAGTGTTTCATGGTTAATTGACTGATTGGCAAGACCTAAGCAGATAAGGTTGAACAGAGAAGTAGAGGGAGATTGCTTGATGGATTTCCAAGCAGATCTAAAGTTTGAGATGAGAATGGAGGCCACTCAGTGAATTAGCATTAGATCTAAAATTGCATCTGGATTTCTAAAGTAAGTTGTATGAATCAGATCACACCTACTTTTTACTTTCTAACAATTGTAACAGTTCAAATCCTTTAACCAGGTTGACTTAATAGTCAGTGTATAAATCCTTTGAACAAGGTGACATGCAGATTGGAATGTTCCAAGTCCTATAACAAGGCCACTCCTAACAGGGTGATTAAATCCTTTAACCAGGTCACATTTGACAGTGTGTTTTGTAACCTTTAACAAGGTTGGCTCCTCATAGGGCATCACTTCAGAAGAGTGAAATTTTGGTAG
>MU225820.1:3287766-3318155 GCA_018584345.1 Thuja plicata | reverse complement strand
TCTAAATAAAAAAGAATTCAATTATCTCACATGTTGAAAACTTTAATTAAATAAATGAATTAAATATTCATTTATCTTTAAAGAGATAACTCCAATCAAATCACATGGGTTACTCCACCCATCTCTCTAGTCCACATGGGTAACTTCACCCTCCTCTCCAGTCCACATGGGTAACTTCACCCACCTCTTCAGTTCAAAAAGGTAACTCACCATTAGCTCTTCAGTAAACCAAACTCTATCTCCTCTTTACCAAATGAAGAGGTGGAGTTTACTGATGGCTTCTCTAGTTCCCTTTGATCTCAACTATTCATCTCCCTATCTCTGGGATTGATCTCAACCATTCATTTCATCCTCAATTCCTAAATAATAAACCCTTCATAACCATTTGAAGGATCAAGGATTTCAAGCTCTCGTGTGCCATTACTATGTCAGTTTGGTTCTAGCATTCAAGCCATCTTGCGATCACACACACATTTCAATTAGAAAATTCTCGACACTTCTCAATTCATAGACGCTTCCCCACCAATACCGAGTATCAAGAATAGCATTTCAGAAGGAGTAGAGAGAAACAATAGAAGCTTCAAGCATCATGGGGTTTGCATTTATTTGTTTTCCTTTCTCTTGCTTGTACATTTTATTGATCATGTTTCATTGTTATTCATTTTAGTAGTATTGTGTACTTGGATTTATATCATTTGTAAAACCTTTGCTACTAACCCTCACCTTTGGAAAGATTGGGAACCACGGATCATGAAAGGAAGTGTACAGTTGTTGTGGCACCTGCGGGTGCACTACCTATGTTGGCATGGCCATGTCCACTGGATCAGTGAAACATGGAAATGGATACGTCATGAAGTGCTTCCTAAACTCTGGAGTCATGCCCCCATCAACGATAGCACTCAAGTAGTCCCATCGAGTCTGCGCTAGGGCTCGCACATCGATCATACATTGACCAATATCTAACTTGGTCAACCATCCCCTCCTGAGTTCATCCATGCAATGAGCATATGAACAATACTCCTGTGGGATCTCCTGTGCCTGGAAAAAATATCACCAGACACATGTCAACAGAAACCGCTCAATGATCGATATCGCCTGGCCTATGAGAGGCCGAGACACGAGCATATACCCCAGCTAATCATTGGCATCATCCCAGTCCTTTGTTAGTCTTCATGGTCGCCATGTCACTGCAACCAGATCATCAAGCTATGCTTGCCACTGCCTTGTCTTACCCAATGCAGGCTGGGTAATCAAACCTTGGTACCTGTATATATAGGGTGCCAATGGCTCCCTCAAATCCTCGCATATGGGTCGAGTGACCGGCAGGTGCTCCCATGCCCACACCTGTAAAAAAACATAAACCCCTACTGCCATACTCTTCGCCTATCTATAGGTGATCTCATGCATCTCATGGTACATATGGGCTAGCATTCACTGACCCCACCCATATCTGATCGGCTTGTCTAGCATCCAATGTAGCATTTGAATCCAATTGCACTCAAAATCATGCTGCCCACAATCCAGCATCAGATAGCAGCCAAGGAATGCTGCCAATACCATGGCCAATCGGTGCTCAAAACCATACTGTCTGATCAGCTCATCCCATGGGATGGCTCTCCCCATGACTAGCTCATCTTGTAGGATCTCTTGTAGTGCTAGTGTCCCTAGCTAAGGCTGTACCTCATACTCTTCTCGGGGCCCATGGAAAGGTATCCTAAGAATCCTATATATGTCCTGTGGCATCACTATCATCTCATCCTGAGGTAGGTGGAAGGTGTTCATCTCCGAATGGAAATGCTCTACTAGTACTCCCAGTAAACCTTGATTAACCCAAATATTGGGTATCTCACAGAGATGTGATAGGCCCAAGCTGTCAATATGGGAAATATCAATGTCATCTAGCTGCTAGACCAACCCACTAATAGCAGGATGATGTGATCTGAATGCAATGTCCGGGAACTCGACCTGCAAGACATACAAACAACAAAGCACAATTATTACTCATGATTCGAGATAATCAAAGCATAACTAAGCAATAAAGAATTTAAGACATCCTACACTAAGGACTGACACTGACGTACTTTCCATCAGATGCGACACAAATCTATTTGTATTCAAATTGCTAAGTTTTTCCCATGTGAAGTAGCAGATTCTTGCACAAAGAAGTCTTACGTTTCGTGCGACATTTTATTCTCATGCAAAGTTTCATGCTAGTTTGCGTGAGAAATCCCCCTGTCAAAGGGTTTCCCATGCGAGATGTGGGTACCCTCCTGTGCGAGGATACCCACCAGAAAATGTGAGAATGTGCTTTTTAACATTTTCTCTTGCGAGCCTTCTTTATGGGACGTGCAAGGAAATAAGTTCCTCGCGCAAAGACCCGCAAAAAAGTTTCTAAAAATGCGTTAAAACATGCAAAAATTGATAGAAAACATCAAAATTTGAATTTCTAGAGAGGTTCATCGACCACTTACTGGGGGTCCGTAGGCTGCTAGCCGATTGTGCCACCTGGATCACTTGAAACGATGAGTGCTCACAAGGACCACCATTTTTTCTTTGAGCTCTTTTTCTCAAAAGTCAACGAATGCAAATGAGTTGAAACTAACCTTTTTAACTCATATATAGGTTTTGACCTAATTTACAAAAGTGCTCTGATTTGCATGAAAATTTCACCACTAGCTAATTTGGCCACTATGAATCCATTTTTGTGATCAAAATCAAAATATGACACTTCTATATAGCTCAAAACCACACTTGAAAATTTTTGGGACCAATGTGATCAGACGCTTGTGCAGTTGACTTTCTGATGTTGCTTTCTTGTCAGAATCATATCTCATCAACATTTTCTCAAATTTTTTACTTTTTTCCTCAAAAGTCAACTTTGGTCAACTCTCAATAAACTTGGTCAACTAGACCTCAAAATCACTCAAAATTGATTCTAAATCTTTTGAATTCTTCCATAATCTGTCCTGAGTTCTTCTTGATCTCCGATTCAACATCTATCAGTGATTTCTCGCTATCAATCATCATTATGACGTGTCATCTTTCCATTTTTCTCCTGAGGGGGCAGGATGATTACATAATTGAATCTATTCCAATCAATCAAATCTGAATTTAAAAGTCCTCATTTCTAGGGGCATCTCATTAGTTGGGGACATATTCAGTTTTTCGTACCTCACAGTCAAAACTGGATACTCCACAATCAATAAAGACATCTTTGTTCCTTACATCTCGTCATCTATTAGGTATCGAGGCAATCTAACCCAGATTCTTGAGGATCAAACTTCGTTCTAGAGATGATTCTTGAAATCACAATCTATTAAGTATCTAAGCATTCTAACTCAGATTCTTAAGGATCAAGCTTCATTCTGGAGATGATTCTCAAAAACTCATCTATTAGGAATTGGGGCAATCTAACCCTGACTCCTGAATCTCTATTGACTATATTTTGGGACAAGTATCGAGGCAATCTAACCCTAACTCCTGAAGGTTGAGCCTCATTCTTGGGATAGTCTTGTGAAAGATATCAATCTGACCAATGTCTAGGCAATCTAACCTAGATATTGGGGGACTGAGCTTTGTTCTGGAGATAGTTCTAAAAAACTCTATTCACTATCTTTTTTTATGGATAGGTATCAGGGCATTCTAACCCTGACTCCTAAAGGTTGAGCCTCATTATGGGGATAGTCTTTGAAATATGTCGATCTATTAGGTATTAGGACATTCTAACCCGAATCCCTGAGGATCAAGCTTCATTCTGGAGATGATTCTTGAAATCTTAATCTATTAGGTATCAGGGCATTCTAACCCGGATCCTTGAGGATCAAGCTTCATTCTGGAGATGATTCTCAAAAACTCTACTTGACCGGCATCTTGGAAATCTAACCTAGACTTCAGAGAGTTAAGATCTATCCTAGAGATGGTTCTGAAATCTTCATCAGTCAAACTTTGCATCATCAATTTTTGAAATCTATTCTTCTGTGCTTTAAGCATCAGACTATTCTTTGAATCAATGCACTACTCACACATCAATTCAAAGAGGGGAAAAATGTAACACCCCAAAATTGGCATCTTGCAAACCTAACCAATTTTGTTGCATTTGTCATTCTTCTGAATCATCAAAGTCCTATTGTACTAGGCAATTCAGAGTTTTGATTGACTCTACTTGATCTAAGTGACAAATGTAGAAAATCCTAAATCTGCATTAATCATACATTATATTTAATTCCTAAATATCTACTAGCTAAACAAACCCTATGATTGAATTAATTTAATTATAAATTCCTAGCACTTTAATTAAATTAAATTCACCCCTTTTAGCTAAAACACATGAAAAGGAATTAAATAATATTTAATTATTAAATAAATATCCTCATTTCAATAAATGAATTTAATTATTCAGATAATTGAGAAATACATATTTATGAGGTCATACTTTATTTATTTAATTAAATATTCTCTCAAAAATCTTCTCTTCAGTTCAGAAATAGAAGTTTTGAATTAACTGTGCTTTAAAGACAAAGAAAACAGTTAAAATCATAAATAAAACAGTTAAAATCAAAGAAAGAAAATAGTTAAAGAAAAGGGAAAATAATTTATTGTTTTCTTTTAAAGAAAGCTTTCTATTTTAAATTGGCTTTTCTATCTGTTTTATTTCAAAAAGGAAACTTTCTATTCTGATCACCTTTGAGTCTATAAAAGAACTCCCATTCCACATTCAAAACCCTGCCTGGAGAAAATATGCATTGTTAGAATACTAAATTGTTGCTACATTTTATCATCTCATTTCTAGTTAAAAGCTTTCATTTGCAATAGAATAATTTTAATTTCTTAGAATAATTGCATTGAAATCATGTCTTAGATTAATCTTGCATCTTTCAATTCTTAGAATAATCTTGCATTTGCATTGCATTCATGGAGAAAAATTCTTCATTCTTAGATCGGTCTATGGTTGTGAGACTCTCATTTTGAGAGCTATTCTGAAACCCCATCTAGATAGAAGGAAACAGGTCGAATCATACAGGCATGCAGGATGAATAACTCATATTCACTTCTGTATGTGGCTGATGAACAAGGACTATGTTGAAGTGTATGGTTAAATACCAAGGCCAATTTTACCACATACATTTCTAAACTTGCCATATTTATTTTTAAACTTGTCTAACCTCTTCTTTCCTCTTTTCAAAATCTTAGGAATCTCTATCTCTATAGATATCCTTCTTTTTTCTTCTTCATAGGTACAAAAGTATGGTGCCTTGGGATTGACAGGTTCAGTCACAAGAGCCTCAATGATATCCCTTGTTTCATCTATGTTAACCTCATATGCAAGAGGTTTCACTCATGCAACCCTAGGCTTTACAGCTTGTATGTAAACCTTATCACAATCAAATAGGAAACAAATATCACCCTTATAATCTTCAACTAGTTACTTAGGTATTCTATATCTACTCTGCATCTTCTATCTAAAGTTATCAAAATATCCATCCATGATATTCTCAAAATTATCTCCTAACTGAGCTATGAATTTATTTATCTGATGAATTATGGGTCTATCCTTCTTCCATACTACCGTGCCCTTGGAAGGAAAGAATTTATGAACATAAAATAATATGCATACCAGAAGAGAACCAAACTTACATGGATTTGTCTTGGATGCCTGGATTCTTTCCATATTCTTGCTTAGCTGGATGAGCTGCAGCTCAGCTAGGTCAAATACCAGATTTTTCTTTACCACCTTGTATGCTAAGTCCATAGCCTCATACGGTACACTATTTGGTCTATTGGAACTATATATCTTTTGAGTTATCACATGAATCCAAAACTTCAATTCCAAGTCAGTAACTCCATTTAGTCTCATGCCTCTACCATCCCACTTGGCAAGAGTAACTCAGCTAGCTCATCTCTAGTTAGGGTTTTGGTGGCCTTAGATTTTTCGAACATAGGGTACCTTGTAATTCAGTGTATCATTGTCTTTGTGATCTTCACAGGCTACTCCAACCATAGCTGCATGTCATGAACACAGCTAAGAATGAATCTAATCCATTTGATTTGGAAATTCTTCAGCATGTACACGATGTGGGTTAAACCTTTAACCTCAATATTCTTGTGCTTGGGTTTTAGATTCCTATCTATGCACAATTTCTCATATGCTTGATTCATCTCAATTTTTCCAAGCTCCTGGATGTTACAATGATAAAAGCTTCGAATGTCATTGACCAGTAATATCCTTGGAGGAATTAGGGAATGAGCTCCCAATGGATCTATTTCCTCTACTACTGTTGGATGAAGCTGAAACTCTAGAGGGTTACAGACAACATTTCTCACCAACATATCAGATCCTTTATTAACTTTTCTATTGGATGTGGATTCCATATCGCTTGGAGAATTTGATCAAACTTTTCTTTCAAACACAAATTCACTCTCAATTGCTAAGGGCTCTAAATTGCTCTACAAATTGAAATATTTGTAAACAATGACCTTTTCTATTCATCATTTATAAGAGTTTTTACCTTTTAAGTATTTCATTAAATGCTTCATACATAGTAGCTAGAATAGCCCGGGTAGTTCTCCTAGGCCTACTTGAAAGCTCGATGAAAACTAACTTCCCAACTCTTATACAACCTGACTCAACTCGGTTAAGCTAGAGTAGCTTGGGTGCAACTGAGATCCTGACTTAGTTAACACCATAATATGTCCTAATGCATCAATCTGTGGATTTGGACTTACTAGCATATCTGGAACTGATGTATGATGGCTTGAATGTGTAGTTTTGGTAATCTCCTTGCATCTCTATTCTATGATGGTAGATCCACCCAACTCACTATTTTGGGTGCCATTAGATCCTTCATTGCTTTGATCTAAATTTTTAGGAGACTTCCTTACCCATTTCTAACTCATCTGAGTTTTGATTTCAGAGATCTTTGATTTGCATTTATGAAAACCAGTATCTACTTTTTCTCTATTCATACAATTATTTCTTAGATGACCGAGTTGTTTACACACATAACATATTTTGTAGACACCTAAAAATGGTTCATTGCCTATGCCCCCTTTTTAACATGTCTTCTATATTGTGTGTTTGATCTTTACCATTTGCTAATATTGTGTCATTCTTCCATGTCATCAATTACTAACATTTCTGTCATTTTGGCCAAATTGATCATCTTCCTAAATCTGTCCAACCAAGTCGTAATCTTCCTAAATCAATCCAAGATCATTCCAAAATCATTTGATTCCAAACTCATATCAATGTATTATCAATCTCTTTCAATCAATCCTTTGTCATTGTCAAAGTTCATCGATGCCTTATTATCATTTAATTCCTCCAATAGTATTGTCAAAGTTCATCGATACTATTTCATCATCAATCATCATTTTGAGAGCATTGTAAAAGTTCATCGATGCTTCGCAGTCACTTTCACATTTCAAGAGCATTTTCCAAGATCATCGATGTTTCCCTAGTTCTATTTCAATCCTACGATGCCATCAAAGTTCATTGTTGCTATTCAATCATTTCCAAACATCATCATTCGGGCGCATTGTCAAAGCTCATCGATGCCTTGTGATTTCCTAAACTATTCCAGAATCCTCAAAAATGATCCTAATCCTTATCAATATCATTAAAAATCATTTCAATTTGACATTAATTCCCTCAATTTGGTCAATAATTCACTTATCTATCCTCTTGGGATGAATAACCCATAGTTTATCCCTATTTCCTAATTGAATAAATAAATTGACGTTATTTATTCCCCTTTTCCTAAGTCTTCACAATTAATTAATTAATTACCTAGTTCTAAATTTATGAGATTTTATAATTTCATAAATACTAATTTATATTTGTGAGGAATATTGATTTATTAATTGATTAAATCCTCCTAATCTTACCTAATTGTCATATCCCTTAATTGAGAATTCACATCCCTATTAAGTTGCTTCTTTAATATCTCCAATATTTCTTCATTGAATTTCCCCCATATCATGCTTCCAAGAATCCTACCAACCTTTCCCTTCATTACGCATTGATTCTATGCAATCTTCACCTAATTGCTTCTCATTTTCTATAAATTGAGATGCTTTTCTCTCTTTCAATTTTAAGAACCACTATCTCCTAGTATTCTCTTATCAACTTGTGCTTTCAAAGTTCTTTATGCAATCTTGTTATTGTCAAAGAGAAACATAATATACCTTCATGGAGAAGAAAGGAGGACATGGGAGCTTCATTTGAAGGGAGTTCTAGGTTTTCATGCTTTATATTTTTGAACTTTCATTTTAAATGGTTTTCATAGTAGATTAGATAGGTTAGCATATTGTTTAGGGTTTTTGGTTGCCTAGATATGCTATTCATGCCATTTTCTGGTCTTACATTTGGTGAACTTGATGTGAAACATGTGTAACTGATTATTTTTTTATGTTTTTGTGCATTTTTCAGGTTTTGGAAGAGTTCTGCGCACTTGGTTATATAGGTTCTATGCAGGTGGTTACAGGTTCTACGCAGGTGGTCATACCACCAGTGCTTATTACATAGGCGGTCACACATTCTACATAAGTGGTTACTTATTCTGCATAGGTGGTTAAGTCCTACATAGTTGGGATCCATACCTACACAATTGGCACCTAGATTTGTGTAGTTGGCTGCTTAGCTGTACAGCTGGTTAAATATTATTTATTTTTAGGGTTTAGGATCTATATATGCAAGTTTAGGAAGAATTTCTGCATTTTATGCTTTCTTTTCCTATTTTTCATCTGTTATAAGGTTAAAATGGATCCTAAATAATGAAAATGAACCCTAACTTGGTTAATGAACCCCACATTTCAATTTTCAAAGCCTAAAATGAACTCTCACATCTTATTTGGGCTCTTAAAATGAACTTCACCTAGTTTAGGGCTACATGCAATCAAGGTTTTTCCAATTTCAATCAAAGTCACAATCTAGCCTAACTAGGGGTTCAAATGGAATACATTTTGAAAAATAAAGTTGCTTAAATTGGTAAGGATCTAAAAATAAACATGCACACTTGATTTTGTGATCTAAAATGAACATTCAAATAGTTTAGGATCAAGTGCAGATCTGCATAGTTAGATTGTTTCAAAATCATTCAAAATCCACACATAGACTAATTAGGAATTCTAAATTGGCTTTGGTATTTAAAAATATTTCTAAGATGACATAAATGAATCCTAAAAGACATGATATTAACTCTTGCATGCCCAGTTTGATCATACATAGTCAATGTTGTAAGTTTTTGATATGTTTTTGAAGTCCTGAACAAGAGCTGCGCAGGTGGTCATACCAAGTGCGCTTGCTTCATAGGTGGTCATACATTCTGCACAGGTGGTCATACCACCTACAATTTCTATGTGGGTGGTCACACATTCTACGTAGGTGGTCATACCACCTACACTTGCTGTGCGGGTGGTCACACATTCTGCGTAGGTGGTCATACCACCTGCGCTTGCTGCGCGGATGATCACACATTTTGTGCAAGTGGTAACATTGCATTTTTTGAAGGTTTCTTTTCAAGTGTTTTCATTCCTATTCCTATTTTTTCACTTGATAAGAAATTTTTATGTGTTACTAATTACTTGTGCAAAATTTTGGCAATTGTGGGATGAAGAATGAATCATAAAACTACTAACGATTTTCATGCAGAACGTTTGTAGAAGACCTTGTGTGTTTTCTGAAACTTTCATGTGTGTTTTTAGTCATTACAAAACAATTCATCTTGGTGCTTTAAAATGAATCATTTCATTCATGTGTATGGACATATCCTCTCCCCTCGCCTTCATGGATCTTGGGTGTAAGAGAAATCCATGCAATTCCTTTAGTGTGGCTACCTCCCAAGTGCTTTAATAGATCCAGTGAGAGTGGATTTCCCAACTAGTAAAAGGCTAAAGCCAAGCCCTTCTGAACCAGTATATAAAATATGTCATTATGATTAATATCACAATGAATGGGTGTTGAATATGTTATACTGGGAAGAAGATCCCCCTCAGCACCCTTGTGGTGTGTAATAACCTACAAAATGTAACTTCTGTAGGTTGGGAGGCCTCCATAACAGAGTTCATCTACCGCACGTATAACCACCAAAATAGATGCCTTTACTAAAAACCATATTGTAGTATCTAAAAACCTTCTATCTTTTAGTGCAGAAGGTCAGAGACCAACTAAGATGCCCCACACTTGCGCGGCTATTAGTCGAGACAATAGTCCCTTGGGAAGTGATGACCCTTGGTATCTGAAGCTTGGAGTGCCTAAGAAGTGAGTGCACTGTAAGGAGGAGCCTGTTCCTCCAAGCTTATAGGTTTTCCACTATTATTAAGCACAACTGAACTTCGGTTCAAGTGGGGATTCAACAGATACTGTCCTTGCTATCCTTAGGATGTGGTGTGTTTGTTCCTTTTTACAACAACCATTCTCAATGATGTATCTTGCGTGAGTGTTTCAAACTTTAATAAAAATGGAAAAATCTTGAAAACACTCTTCCTAAAGAACACTTCTTCCAAATCAATATTCAAAACAATCAAATGATCAAAAAATGCCTTGTCTTTGAGTAAACATATGGAACCTTAAACTTTTCACTTGGAACCTCTTGGCATGCTTGATAGTCTTCATCTTGTATATTCATGACCTAACCTCCTTGCATTTGCATTTAAAAAATTCCCTTGCATTATAGGCATCATCATAATCCTCGTTATAGTCCCTCTATCATAGGTCTTAATCATAGTCCTCTTGCATACTTAGTTCATTTTAGATCCTCTTTAAAAGCTTTGCAAACAATCCTAGAAAGTATGCAAATCATAGAAAATTTCTTTATGGCACTAAAAATAGGATCTTGACTTGGTCCCCTTTTGTCCCAAAATTTTCAAACCCCCCCTCCCCTTATCAATTGGTCATATTACACCTTTTTCATGATGGATTTGAGCTAATCCCTTTTATCAAACTTGTCCCTTGTCCCCCAATCCCTTTTTTCAAGTCAAGATTCTTATTCAACCTCATAAGGTTATGCTCTTATGTTTGTCTCCTTTCCAAAGATTTTTTGTCGGAGTCCAAAAAACCAAAAACATAGTTGAATAAGCCTTAGATTGCACTTTGCATAAGCTCCTTGCATTTCAAAAATAGCTCCTTGCATTTCAAAAATTGCATTTCCAAAAATCCAAAAAAATATTGCATTTGCATATAGTCATCATGTCAATCTTCACTAGGTCCCAAGCATCCAAAAGGAAACAAGAAACTTATGAACCCATGTTTCCATCACAAGGAAACTCACAATTACCTTTGGATCAAAGACAAGATATACCTTTGCAGCAACAAGCTTTTGAGCCAAGGCAAATGACATCAACACAACCAAACAATCAATTGCATCAAGTCCATGCAAACATGATTCAAAAGTTGCAAACAGAATTGGACAAAGAAAAGAAGAGCTTGGAAGAGAGTGTAGAAAAAATTATAAAGAGTAGAAAGGAGATGGCCAAACTCCTTGGATGTCCAACTGAATCTTTTGGTGAAATTGACACTCAATCTCTCATTGAGAAATCAAAGATACCAAAACTCATTTCACAACTCAATGAGGCAAATGAACAATTTAACAAAGCCCAATTCAATCATGTGCAAAATACAAATTTTTTGAACCAAGTTCCAGATCATGCTCAATTCAATAAAGTTTCAAATTAGTCTGTGTGTGCTCAAATTTCAAATAAATCATTCAACCAAGTTCCAAATCAAATCTTTCAACTTGACTGTGGCATAATTCAAATGGGGCCACCACAAAATTACAAACCAATCTTCATTCCAATACAACCAAGTGATCTTTGAACAATTTCACAACCTCTTGTGACAATCATGCAAACAAAACAATCAATACCAAGATCACAAACAATAACATTGCTTGAGGAACCTTTTGTGTCCTCCAATTCACCACCAATGTCTTATCAAACAAAGAAAAATTCAAATGTGATATATTTTGAACATCAATCAAGAATAATCAATAAGAAACCTTTTGTTGAACATGTTCATTCCAAAAATTCTTTCCAACATGTAAATAATGATGAGGTATCACAAACAAGACCCATCAAGTAGCACAGGTTCAAATCAAAAATTTTAAAGAATTTGTTTCAAAAATTGGATTAAACAAATAATTTACCCATGTCTAGCAATGGCTCACCCCAAAAAAATCACATGGATGACATACCTATTTCCCCTCAAGACATTGACCTTCAATAAACATCCATGTTTCCATCTATCCCTTCATCCCCACATTCCTACCAAGAAAAATTTCCTCCTTCCCCATCAAGTGTTCTTCCAACAATGCAAACCTCCAATGGCTATCCATGAAAGACATCAAAGCTAGTCCTATGCATAGCCCAAGTTCCTTTAAACCAATTCCACCATGTCTTACCATTTCAATCAAGCCTATTCATGAGATTCCTATCCAAATTCCATCTTCCTCATATCAAAATGTTGACCCCTTTCAAGAACCCCCCTTGCATGTCCAAATTCATATCCCATGTCAAGAGGATGATAAAAATAATGAAGAAACATGTCTAAAAACATATCAAGATCAAGACCCGTTCAATGACCAATTCTATCCTATTGTTGACCAAGACTCCATTTCCCTTGAGGGTATGTGCACCAAGTTGTGGACCAAAAAAGTGGACACATCGTTAAAAAAAATCAAATTTCATATAACCCAATCAGGTTATTGAAAATTTGAAATTGTTCTCGGCTTGGTAACCAAGCCTAGAAAATATTATTAAAAAACACAATCTGTCTTAGAACCCGATCGGGTTTCTAAATTTCAAATAACTTGATTGGGTTCTAAAAATCAAAAAGTACTTAAAAATGAGATCAAGTTTTGAAGAGGTAAAACTTATGCATTTTATTCTCCATAACCCGATTGGGTTTTGAAGAAACTAAAATAGGCTTTTCTCTGGAAGCCATAACTTCCACATACGGAGTCCTATTGACTCCGTTCAAAAAGCGTAGGAAAGATCTTGAGACAATATAACACATTATTAACCTATGATCATGTTTAGGCATCAATATTTTTTTTACCATCCATTTTAATAAAGTAAGGTATAAAATAGGTACTCATTATTGTCCATACATACAACGTATAGGAAAATCAATATGCTCTCTCTCTCTCTCTCATATTATCTCCCACTCCCAAACTCTCTCTCTCTCCCATATTGGTAGTGGGAGATAATATGAGAGAGAGAGAGGTAAAAATTATGCATTTTATTCTCCATAACCTGACCGGGTTTTTAAGAAACTAAAATAGGCTTTGCTCTGGAATCCATAACTTCCACATACATAGTCTGATTGAATCTATTGAAAAAGCATAGGAAAGATCTTGAGACAATCTAGCACATTATTAACCTATGATCATCTTTAGGAATCAACATTTTTTCTACCATCCATTTGAATCAAGTAAGGTATAAAATAGGTACTCATTATTGTCCATACATGCAATGTATAGGAAAATTAGTACTCTCTCTCTCTCTCTCTTATATTATCCCTCACTCCCAATATGAGAGAGCGAGAGAGAGCATATTGATTCTCCTTTATGTTGCATGTATGGACAATAATGAGTACCTATTTTATACCATACTTGACTCAAATGGATGGAAGAAAAAATGTTGATGCCTAAAGATGATAATAGTTTAATAATATGTTATATCATCTCAAGATCTTTCCTAGGCTTTTTGATTGGAGTCAATCGGACTCCGTATGTGGAAGTTATGGCTTTTAGAGCAATGCCTATTTTAGTTTCTTCAAAACCCAATCGGGTTATGGAGAATAAAATGAATAAGTTTTACCTCTCTCTATCATATTATCTCCCACTCCCAATATGAGAGAGAGAGAGAGAGCATACTGATTTTCCTATATGTTGCATGTATGGGTAATAGTGAGTGCCTACTTTATACCTTACTTGATTCAAAAGGATGGCAGAAAAAATATTGATGTCTAAAGATGATCATAAGTTAATCATGTGTTATATTGTCTAAATATATTTCCTACACTTTTTAAACGGAGTCAATCAGACTCCGTATGTGGAAGTTATGGCTTCTAGAGAAAAGCCTATTTTAGTTTCTTCAAAACCTGATCATATTATGGAGAATAAAATGCATAAGTTTTACTTCTCTCTCTCTCTCATATTATCTCCCACTCCCAATATGAGAAAGAGAGAGAGAGGGCATACTAATTTTCCTATACGTTGCATTTACATGTTGAGTGTTTTTTTGACACAAGCCAACTTGGTAAGATCTCGACATTTGATTTCCTCTCTTGAAAGAATAATGAAGTTATTCCCAAGGTTCTCCGGCATCGGGTCACAACCTTCTTGGTTACTCAGTCAAAGATAAATGTGATTGTTCACGAGGAGGCCTTTGCTAGTATGTTCAAGACATTAAACTACAAAACACTTTAGTTCTTTTTGGTATTTTCCATTTTAACAAATATGGGGTTTCGATAAGTAAAATGCAATTTTGTATTTTTTCAAGGTGTTAGATTTTAAAAATTTAAAAGATGGAAGAGAATAGGGAGTAGAGTAACGATAAATAAGAAAATGACTAAAAATGAAGTCCTATGGACATAAACCATTATAAACTCTTCCTTGTGAATTGAATGATGGGAGAGATTTGGAGTAAACCCGCGAAACATAAATCAGACCAAGTCCCAATTCAGTACCCCACGAATGCAACCATTTGGAGAGAAGACATATTCACTCATGAAAGATATTCAAAATCGATCAAATAGTGAAGCCACCAAGATGTGCACACTTAAAAGACAAATTTATCGTTAAGCCCAAATATGATCTCTTCCACGCATTCATCACAGCAAGGTAAAGAAAACAATAACAAACTCCAACTAATGAAATGCGAATTTGAAGCACAATAAAAAAGAGGCTCTCTGAAAATAATGAACAATGCAAGCATACATTCAATAATTTTGCATAGGCAGTAGCAATTTATACACCACGAATGAAGAACCAAATGTATATCTTTATTGCATTAAGAATCCGACCCCATTTAGAGTTCTGATCTACAAACTCTGAATGCCGAAATTAGGGCATCAAAGACTCTAAAAACAATGAAAATAGACTAAAACCAAATCTTTGCTAAATAAATCTATTGCGGAACTAATACTAAACAACTTGCAAGGATCTTTGATCCATTTACATTCAGTTTTCCCATGCAAAAGAGATCAAACTCGCTGAGAAAGAAGAAAGAGAGAAGCTAGAGTTTCCTTGTTTACAACTGGAGTCTTCTTTTTGATCTTGGAGTTCTCCCTTGGAATCTTTATCTATGGTTCTCTTTGAGGTGGGAACTGATAGAGGACCCTTAATCCTTCCAAAAAAAACTCTAGTTAGGCACCCATATGATTTGGAGTTCAAACTCCATGCAAAAATGTGATCTCGCTGGAAACATCCAGAATTTCGGACCCCGACCTCTCCTCCAAAAATATCCAAGTGTCAAAATTTGCTAAGTGTCAGAATAAAAAATTGGAGGATTCAAAGTTTCAACCCTTTTGGAGGCCGAAAGGACTGAAAATGAAACACTGAAAAACTAAAAAATTTGCCTTTGGAAAAATGGCTAAGTATGGATCCTTATGACTCCAAAAATTTTGGACTTTTGATGTCCAAAAAGGTTATTGGAGTTTGAAACTCCGAAAAATCTAGAAAGTTTGGACTAAAAAAAATTCATCAAGTTTCAGCCTATGAAAAATCCAGCACTTCAAACTTTCGGACAAAAAAAAATCTAGCAAGTCCGAAACTCCAAACAATCCAGCACTTTGGACTTTTAGACAATGAAAAATACAGCAAGTCTGAAACTCCAAAAAATCCAGCACTTCAGACTCTCGGACAGTGAAAAATCAAACAAGTATGAAACTCTAAAAAATTTAGCACTTCCGATAGTGAACGTCCAAAAAAAAAATCTAGAACTTTGGACTTTCAGACTCCGAAAATCCAGTGAAAGTCTGAATTGTGAAAGTGCGAAAAACCAGCAAAAAACCTCATGACTTGAAAAATGGCTAAGTCCAAAATGACTTTTTGGCAGGATCCTAGGGTGAGCTTTGAAAAATCTCTTTGCAACTTCCTAGACTTCATCAGAACTAAGAAACTTCATAAATTCAGCCTTCCCTGTTGCCTCTCCCTAAACCCAAAAAGGCATGCTTCAAACTCCTGAACTTCTCCAATACCATTCATGGTTTTCTTCATATTTTCTCTGAATTAGAACATTTGCTACAAATCTTTGTCTGTGTTCTCATGCAACAATCATTCCTTTGAGGTTTTGAAATTATGTTTCCTGTGGAAGAGACTTCATGACTTATGTCTGTGTCGGTGATCTCATCATGCAAATTTCCCACCTTAGTGGGGGTGTGGTATCCTTTGAAATGGTACTTCATTGGCAGAGTTGTTTTCTTTTCCAGTATTCTTTTCACTGGTTGAGGATTTGACATCTTTGTATCCTATATGCAAAATACATTTTTTAGCAGCATGTTATTGAAAACAAGAAACTACAATAAGCCACCACTCTACGACGATCCAAATTATAAATTCAGACTAGAAAAACTACCAAACTGCAAAACATTATATACAGAAAAGGGGGGTCCCCATTAGGCCAAGTGGCCAAATGGGGCGTGCATTGTGGACCCAAAATAAATAGCCCAGACAAAAGGATAAATGACCAAGGCATTTCTTTATCAGCAAACAACTTCTAGAAACTCATCTTGCAATAAACAAAACCCAAGTACCCCTCATGGAAATATTCTTTTGCTGACTCTCAAAATTGAAGACTTCTGCTATTTCTTCCTATGTGTGCACTTGTGTGTTCATTCCTTTGACATTTTTTCAAAGATAACTTAAATGAATATCAGCCAAAACCAACCTTCACAGTGTTGACAAGGACTTTTCGGGAAGAGCTCTGCTGCCAGTCAGGCATCCATAGCCCTGACAAAGTTTCCCTTGAGTCCCAATCTAACCTTGCTCTATTTTCAGTTAGGTGTCCATAGCCCCGATAGAGATTTCTAGAGTCACCCTTCTCTGTCTTCTGACAATATTTAAAGTAGAGGTATTTGGAGGATTCTCTCTTTGGAATTATTTCTTCTTTCTTGATTGGTGACCGGTTTGGGCCATTGGTGCTTTGAGTATGCTATTTCTTGAATGCCATTATTTTATTGCCTTTGATAAATCTAGGTAGCGCTTAGAATG
The DNA here is from genome assembly GCA_018584345.1 of Thuja plicata. NCBI lineage: Eukaryota > Viridiplantae > Streptophyta > Pinopsida > Cupressales > Cupressaceae > Thuja > Thuja plicata. The sequence goes on along the minus strand of MU225820.1, from coordinate 3,300,945 downwards.
TGCTACCTTGGTATAAGATTCTAATCACCATAGTGACCATTTCTTTGACTGATTCATTTTGTCTTCACATTCTTCTCCCTTTTTTCCTCTCTTTCCTTACTCTCTTTTTTTTGTTGAAGTCAGGTTGCAAATAGAGAAGGGTTCTGGGACTGGTGGGTACCCATGTCAACATGTTGGGGCTGGCTCTAACTAACAACCACCCAAGAAACCAACATTTCCAATATCATATTTTAATGTATATCTCATGATTTAGGATAATCAACATTGAACATCACCTTAGTTGCCGGAAAAAGGTATCACCATTTCTGATCCCCGTGTACAACTTCTTGCAAGATACATCTCTTTAGAAATTTTGAATAATAAATACCTTTGCCTCTCATCAAGGACTAGTTGGGATGGACCACTTTTTGGAAATAGCCCTGACAAAATGCACTAACTCCCTTGACACAACAAACAGAACCAAAAAGAAGAAAACAAAACCAAGATAGACACCTACCTAAACAAAACTAAAGATAAATTATATACAAAAGATTTAGAATAAAAAGCATATGAGTTATTGGTTAATTGATTTTCCTCTCCATGCAGTAGCAATAACACACCTTGTATAGTTCTAAGGAATGCAAACTCGTCTTTGTACTTAGAAAAATAAAATTTAGACAAGTTTTGTTCAAATTTTGGGTACCAATTGTACAAAATCAGAAGTTGTGGCAACTCTCCATCATCATGGTTAATCCACAAACAAGTTTTTTTACCCTCGACACCATATTCAAATTGGAAATTATCAAATTGTAAGGGATAATGGAAAGATACAACCTGATTTAGTGAGTTCCCAGTCATGGGAGTATACTCACAAAACATGATTTCTTCTTCTGGAGGTCTTAACTCGGGGTACACCACTCCATCCTCATGAAGTACATGCACACCATAAGGAGACATAGGCATTGGTGATGTACTATACATGTCATTACAAAAGGGCTTAAAAAGGAAAAACATCAAGACTATGATCCTTTCTATAATCATTATTAGGCCTAAATAATGAGTCATTATATTTAACCTCATTAGGACTAACAACTTCAACCATAAACATGACGTTTGAATTATAAGAATCATTAGTATCATCAGTCAAATCATTTTCTCCCTCAAGATTTAAAGAAACATGTTCAAAATTATTCTTACCTTCTAAAGCCATCTTCCAAGCTAGCATGAAGTTAGGACAACTTACTTCTGGATGTAGATCAAATGGATGAACTCTAAATGAATTGGCTACTACAAGGTTTGATATATGCATGGAATACCCACAACTGGACATTTCTTTACTCAATCATGATACCAGATCAAGCACTTTATCTACCTCATCCAATGATATAGATAAAGAGTCATCTTGTTTCTCGATTGATAAGTCCCTTTCTTGACATTGTTGGCCATGTGTGACGTTGGAAAGATTGCTACAATGTAGACAATTGTTATTTTGTCATTGATGTCAAACCTTAACTGGTGATACTATCATTGTATGTTTGAGTACCTTATCCATTGATTGATGAAGATTTGAAAAGAATGGGATAACAAGAAGACCAAGGAAATGGTTGAGTTATGAGTATAAACCAGGGTACTTGATCATTTGGCACTTTGGCAAAGTGATACGTTGTTTATCTAGCACTGACAGTTCACTAGAAGGTTAATGCCAAGCAAAGAAAAGTCAATGCTGAGCAAAGCGAAAGGTGATGATGAGAAAAGCAAAGATGATGTTGAGCACAAGTGAAATGTTGAGGGAGATAGTAAAATGCTGATCATCAGTATTTTTTTTATTGATGAGATTTGAGAACTATGGCTGACATAATTGATTTTATTGGGATATGCATTATCAATTAAGATTGGTCCATATTCATTTAATGCACAGGAAACAATTATTAGCGCATGGATTCAATGGTTAATTAATGATTGTATTGGAGAAGTAAATTAAATGTAAAGATGGAAAGATTCATTGGATCTGACATAACCTAAGATATATGATCTTGATCAAGCGACTAAATATTTATCTGACCTAGATGTAGAGGTATAATATAACCTACTATGGTTATTGTTAAGATATCAAAGTGGAATGCAAAGTGTTGCATGGTTAATTGATTGATTAGAAAGACCTAAGTAGAGAAGGCTGAACAGAGAAGAAGAGAGAGGTTGCTTGATGGATTTCCAAGCAGATCTGAAGTTTGAGATGAGAATGGAGGCCACTCAGTGAATTAGCATTAGAGCTGAAACTGGATCTAGATTTGCAAAGTAAGTTGTATGAATCAGATCACACCTACTGATTACTTTCTAGCCATTGTAACAGTAAAAATCCTTTAACCAGGTTGACCTAATAGTCATTGTATAAATCCTTTGAACAAGGTGACATTTAAATTGGAATGTTCTAAGTCCTCTAACAAGGCCACTCCTAACAGGGTGATTAAATCCTTTAACCAGGTCACATTTCACAGTGTATTTGTAACCTTTAACAGGGTTGGCTCCTCACAGGGCATCACTTCAGAAGAGTGAAATTTTGGTAGCATGTTACTGGTGGTTTTTCCCATGTTAGGTTTCTACATTAAATCATGGTTTCAAAATGTGTGAATGTTATTGTTGTGTTTTACTGTTAAGTTTCTACAAGCTTATTTCATTAGTACAGTAAATTGCACACTTTTATTGTTTATTGCTGCTGAGCAGATCTGAGTTGTTGAAGTTGATTTAAAGTTTTATATTGGCACATCTAGACTTGAGGATAACTGATTTAGCCCCCCTCTCAATTATTCTGAATTCATATTAACAATTGGTATCAGATTTGTGTTCTCTTGAAAATTTTGAAGGTACTTGGAGATAAAGATCAAGATGTATAAAAGGGATGGACCATCGATCGACAAGGAAAAATTTCCTGCATGGAAAAGTTTGATGAAACTTCATCTGGCTGGTATTGGTGATTCTACTAAATGACATATTGAAATAGAATATGTAGCTCCTACTGGAACTCTGAATGCTGTAGAACTAAGAGAGAAGCATGAACATAACCAAGCAATGTTGGATCTTGCATCATCTCTGAACTATCATGAATTTGAGGACATCAAAGATTGTACAAGCACAAAGAAGATGTGGGCTGCCCTTACAACTATCTATGGAGGTGATATGAATGTACTAAGAGCCAAATCTGAAAGCTTGAGAGGTAAGTTTGATGATTTAAAAATGCAAGAAGGAGAAAATATAGTGCAATACTATGATAGGATAAAGGAAGTCATAAATGCTATTAGAGGAGCTAAGGGAGTAATTGATGATGATACTATCATGAGCAAGGTACTGAGAAAACTTATTCCTATTTATGCTATTAGAGTATCTGCAATTCAAGAACTGAGATCTACTCCTAATAACAACTTAACTCTGGAAAGTCAAGTAGGCAGACTTACTGCATTTGAGATGTCAAATTTTGACAACTATACTCCACAAGCTGTTGAAACTGCATTCAAGTCACATTTGGTCATCAATAAATCTAAGAAAGGAAAGAAATGTGTGGACAGTGACATCGACACCTCAGATGATGATCTTGAAGAGCTTGAGGCACTTATGGCAAGAAGACTAGCAAGAGGAAAAGCAAAATTCAAAGGTAAACTTCCTATTATTTGTTTTTCTTGTAAGAAAGATGGTCATATTGCTGCTAGATTCCCTGACAAGAATAAGAAGGATGAAAGAAGGGATAGCAAGTATAAGGATAGAAAGGATGACCAAGACTACAAAAAGTAAAAGGACTACAAAGACAAAAGTAAGAAATCCTGCTATATTGCTGAAGAAGCTTCTGGAAGTGAATCTGACAAATCTGATGAAAATGATATAGTAGTGTATGTAGCAATGAAAGATGATTCTGATGATGATGAGAAAAATGTACTAATTTCTTATATGAGTAAAGGAGAATTTTGGATTATTGACAGTGGTTGTTCACATCACATGACTGGTGATAAGGACAAATTTGAAACATTAGATCAATGCAAAGGTGGATATGTTAAATTTGGTAATGACACACCTTGTAGAGTGAAAGGGAAAGGATCAATTAAATTAACTAATAAGATTATATGTGATGATGTATACTGGGTTGATGATCTTAAGTATAACTTGCTGAGTGTTTCACAGCTAAACACTTCTGTTTATAGAGTTGAGTTCCATCATAGGAAAGCAAAGATCTATGATACAAATGGAGAATTAGTTGGAGGCAGTGAGAAAACAAAAGGTAACTTGTTTTACCTGGATTTAGCTAAAGAGACATGTTTGTTTGCACAATATAATGATGTTTGGCTATGGCATAAGAGGATATGTCATGTTAACTTTGATAACTTGGTAAGCATAAGTAAATTGAAAAAGGTTAGAGGGCTGCCTAAGTTAAAGAAACTTGAGAATGCAATGTGTAAGCAATGTCAGTTGGGAAAGATGACTAAATCTAGTTTTAAAATCAAAACTCATACTTCTGAGAATATTTTGGAATTAGTTCATACTGACCTTTGTGGACCTATTGGTGAGAAAAGTTACTGTGGAGCCAAATATTTTTTTCTATTTGTAGATGACTACTCTAGGATGATGACTGTTATGTTTCTCAAAGACAAATCTGGTGCATTTTAGTTATTTAAGTGGTACTTGGAAAATTTTGAAAAGGAAACAGGTAAGAACCTAAAATGTCTGAGATCTGACAGAGGAGGAGAGTTTATTTCTAATGAGTTTAACAGGTTCTACAATGACCGAGGCATAAAAAGATAGATGTCAGCACCTAGGACACCACCACAAAATGGTATAGGTGAAAGGAGAAATTGATCTATCATGGACTGTGCTAGAACATTGATGATGGAGAAAAATGTTGCACAAAAATATTGGTGAGAAGTTGTAAGCACAACTATTTATACCCTAAACAGAGTACAAGTCAAGAAAGGTACAAATTCTACACCTTACAAGCTATGGTATGGATATGCACCTACTATAAGTTACTTCAAAGTCTTTGGGAGAAAATATTTTATACTGAAGGATAACATAAATGGTAAACTTGATGCTAAAGGAGAAGAAGGCATATTTCTTGGATATTCTACTAAAAGTAAGGCATACAAATGTTTGAATTCTAACACTAACAAAATTGTGGAAAGTACAAATGTTAGAATTGATGAATATGCAGAAAGAAATGAAGCTAAAAGAATGATTGAGCCTGAAAGTTATAGATCATTCACATATCCCGAAGAAGAGGATTCTAATGAAACTTAAACTAAAGTTGCCGAGCAACAGTCTACACCTACCGAGATATAGAATGACATTGTCAGGCAACAGGAAGTCACTGTCGATCTATCTGATGGAGATGCTGAGTCACAGTTTCACCCTGAATTGAACTTGAATGATCAAAATGAAGCTAAAAAAGAGCCTACTTTGGCAAAATATGTAAGAAGGCACCATAAACCTGATCAAATCATAGGAGCAAAGGATTATGTAGTCATGAAAAGAAGAAAATTAAGAGAAGACACATGTTTGTTGTGTAATTTCAAGCCTAAGACAATAAAAGATTCTTTGGACAATGAAAACTGGATTCAAGCCACGAATGAAGAGATAGACCAAATTGAAAAGAATAAAAAATGGGCACTAGTACCTAGACCTGAAAACAAAAATGTAATTGGTACTAAGTGGGTATTCAGAAACAAGCTGAATGAATATGGAGAGGTCATAAGGAATAAAGCAAGACTGGTATGCAAGGGTTATGCACAAGAGGAAGGAATTGACTATGGAGAGACATTTGCCCCAGTTGCAAGATTGGAGGGTGTGAGAACTCTACTTGCATATGCAGCCTACAAAGGATTTAAATTCTATCAAATGGATGTGAAGTCTACATTTCTAAATGGGATACTAGAAGAAGTATATATTGAACAAGCTGATGGATTTGTTGACCCTAGTAAGAGGAACATGGTTTGTAGACTGCACAAGGAGTTATATGGACTGAAGCAAGCACCAAGAGCATGGTACATGAAAGATTGCATAATTATCTGATGAAGATTGGATTTGCAAGAACAAATGACAACAACAATTTGTATTTGAACACAAAGCAAGGTAAAGGAATTTTATTGGCTGAAATTTTTGTGGATGAAATCATATTCAGTGGACAAAATATGATATGTAAGGCATTTTCAAAGGAGATGCAAAATGAATTTAAAATGTCTATGTTTTGTGAAATAAAGTTCTTTGTTGGACTACAAATATATCAAATGAAAAATGGTATTTATATTACACAAACAAAATATATCAAGGAGATACTGAAAATTTTTGGTATGGAAGATTCAAAACTAGTGAGTACACCCATGGAATAGACAGAAGTTGACAAAGAATGATGATACAAAAGAGGTAAATCAAACACTATACAGATCAATGATTGGTAAGCTGCAATATGTTGTACACAGTAGACCTGATATTGCATTAGAAGTTAGAATTGTTGCTATATTTTTTGCTAATCCAAAGGAGACACATATTATAGTAGTAAAAAGAATACTAAGATGTTTGAAAGGTATAAAAGATTATGGCCTATATTACAAAAAGAATGACAAGTTTGAACTTAGAGTCTATACTGATTCTAACTAGGCTGGTAATTTTGATGATAGAAAAAGAACCATAGGAGGAGCATTTATTTTGGGGAAAAGATTAGTTTCCTGGACAAGCAAGAAACAGAATCACACCTCACAATCTATAGTTGAAGCTGAGTATGTGGCAACAACATTTAACTATTCAAACATTGTGTGGTTGAAAATACTACTGAATGGTATGAAAGAGGAGATCACAGAACCAGTTGTCATATATTGTGATAACATGAGTGCAATTAATATTTCTAAAAATCTTGTAATGCACTCTAAGACAAAACATATAGCTATCAAGTATCATTACTTGAGGGAGTTGGTACAGAAGAAGGAAGTGAGACTGGAATATGTGAACACTAAGGAACAGTTGGTAGACATATTTACAAAAGCGTTACCCAAGGATGCTCATGAGTATCTAAGAGGTAAATTAGGGGCAATTCCCCTAGCTAAGGCTAACTAGTACTGAATGGTACTGTTGCATCAAATGTTTTAATTAGAACACTTGACACATTGATGCACAGTAAGTCACATTTTTAGGATGCTGCCTAAAATTAGTGAAGTGGAAAAAAAGAACAGAAAAGTAAATTAGTCATACACAAAGATGATAGGAACAACATGATACAAAGATTAGCACAAAAGAATCTGCATGATAAAGATGTCAATCTTTGGCATTGTTGTCAAAGAGGGAGATTATTGCTAAAACAATAGGTAACAACAAATACAGGGGAGATATTACTGAAAGAGGGAGATGAATAAGAAAACATCAGTGTGATTATAGACATAGAGGGAGTCTGAATGGAGCTAAAGACATTAATGAAGATTTGTTCATATCAGGAACACATGCACTTGTTGGATTGTATGGTAACTTTGGTTGGAAATTATTGTTTTATAGTTCAGTGTTGCCATCAATGACAAAGAGGGAGATTGTTGGAAAGATTGCTACAATGTAGACAATTGTTATTTTGTCATTGATGTCAAACCTTAACTAGTGATACTATCATTGTATGTTTGAGTACCTTATCCATTGATTGATGAAGATTTGAAATGAATGGGATAAAAAGAAGACCAAGGAAATGGTTGAGTTATGAGTATAAACCATGGTACTTGATCATTTGGCACTTTGGCAAAGTGATACATTTTTTTATCTAGAATTGACAGTTCACTGGAAGGTTAATGCTGAGAAAAGTAAAGTCGATGCTGAGCAAAGTGAAAGGTGATGCCAAGCAAAGCAAAGATGATGCCGAGCGCTAGTGAAATACCAAGGGAGATAGTAAAATGTCAAGCATCAGTATTTTGTTTATTAATGAGATTTGAGATCTATGGCTGACATAATTGATTTTATTGGGATATGCATTATTAATTAAATTTAATGCATGGGAAACCATTATTAGTGCATGGATTCAATGGTTAATTAATGACTGTATTGGAGAAGTAAATTAAATGTAAAGATGGAAAGATCTATTGGATCTGACCTAACCTAAGATCTACGATCTTGATTAAGAAGAAAAATATTTATATGATCTAGATGTAGAGGTATAATATAACCTATTGTGGTTATTGTTAAGATATCAAAGTGGAATGCAAAGTGTTGCATGGTTAATTGATTGATCGGCAAGACCTAAGTAGAGAAGGCTAAAAAAAGAAGTAGAGAGAGATTGCTTGACGGATTTCCAAGAAGATATGAAGTTTGAGATGAGAATGGAGGCCACTCAGTAAATTAGCATTAGAGCTAAAACTAGATCTAGATTTGCAAAGTAAGTTGTATGAATCAAATCACACCTACTGATTACTTTCTAGCCATTGTAACACTAAAAATCCTTTAACCAGGTTGACCTAACAATCATTGTATAAATCCTTTGAACAAGTTGACATTCAGATTGGAATGTTCTAAGTCCTCTAACAAGGCCACTCCTATTAGGGTGATTAAATCCTTTAACTAGGTCACATTTGACAGTGTGTTTTGTAACCTTTAACAGTGTTGGCTCCTCACAGGGCATCACTTCAGAAGAGTGAAATTTTGGTAGCATGTTACTGGTGGCTTTTCCCATATTGGGTTTCCACATTAAATCATGGTGTCAAAATGTGTGAATTTTATTGTTGTGTTTTACTATTAAGTTTCTGCAAGCTTATTTCATTAGTACAGTAAACTGCACACTTTTATTGTTTATTGCAGTGTGAGTGTTCATATTAATAGTGTGAGTGTTGCAGACCCTAGGACAACCCTTTGATCATCCTTTTGAACCTCTTGTATCTCCTCTATTTGGGTTTCATCACGATTGGCATTCAAAGAATAAAGTGCATCATCACTCATGATTTTATAAGAAGATACTTCTTCACTTTCACTTTTCATGAAAATGTTTATGAATGTATCTATAATTTCACCCTCTGCATCATTTTGAATTTTCTCACCATAGTCCTCTTGTATGTTGATCACTTTAACCTCCTCATCAAGAAAGAAAATATCTTCCAAAGTCTCATGGGTTTGATCACATTCATCTTCCTCCTTCCTTGATTCACTATCCCAATGATATTCTATAGGACTTAATACCCCTTCAATAGTCATCTTTCCTTTCAAATAGAAGTCCATCTTCCCAAGGAAAACAATGCAATCCACCTCACAATGTTTGTTTGTGAGGTGTATCCTACATCCCTCCATCCATGCAAAATATGATAATGACTTAGGAATACTCAATTCTTGCAACCTCTCATTCAGTCTACTTTTCTCAAGTGGAATATCCACCCAGCATAGATTGTGAGTATCCACATATTTGAACCTTTTTCAATCTCAAAAGACTCATCAAAATTACCTTCTGAAGATGCCAAGCATTTTGTACTTGGTGATTGTTCATGACCATGATTCTAGGGCAAAATTGAATATGTCTCATCCTCTTGGGTTTGTTTATCATGTCTTTATACCTCATGACTATTTTTTGCGGAAAATTCATTTGGTAACTTGAGTTCTTGATTGTTGTAAACCTTTAGACCCATTTCATGCTCATATGGCTAGCCAACAAGCTCTTCATTTGAATAATCATCATGGATCGAGGTATTAAGTATTGGAGTATGACAAGAATATGACAATATAGTCAAAGGACCATCATTGGGAGGTAAAATACTTGCATCCAAGGTTTTAGTATGGGCATTTTGACTCCAAATCTGATCTTGAAAGTGATTGATCTGATTCTTTCTATTGGATGATTGCATCATTTGGATATCAGGCAAGTTGTAATCAGTTGAAAAGGGTGATTGCAGCTGATATGGTATGTTGAATGGATTGACATAGTGTTGTAATGGTTGGAAACATTCAATCAATTGCATGTTGAAACTTCCATCTGGACCATTCGTACCATTTGTAACATCCCATCCACATTGTGCCAAGAAAAGAGCCTTGTTGAATGCATCATGTAAGGTAGTAATCTCACCCAAAGATCTAATTGTGCTTGCAAATGAGACATCTAAACACCATAAATAATGTTCTTTTAACCTTAAATCATGCACCATCCATTTCTAATCTTGGAGCCTTTGATACATGAGAAGGAATTGATGATTAAATTGGGCAATAGACTCTAGAGGCATCCTTCTTACAATAGAAAAATAGAATACATAATATTCTGCACTCACATTGAGATCAAATTGAATTAAGAATAAATCCTTTAATTCAACCCATGAGAAAATAGAATTGGATGAAAGACTCATGTACCATTGGAGTGCTACACCTTTAAATGTCTTTACAAATAGATTGCAAGAAACATCTTCATGTTCAATTTTAAGAAAAAGCATCAGATCCTTGCAGATCCTCACATGGTTTGCAACATTTTGTGCATTATTGGGGAAGAACAAGGGAAGCCTATTGTGTGTATGTAAAGGAATATCATGGGAACCTCCTTGTATACACAAAGGACTACCCATTGAAGCTATATCTGATCAAGATCCAACCCATTCAAGTGTGCATGTAACCATGAAATCTTTTTATGGCCCTCCTAGCACCACTTTTGTTAGTGTGATGATGGAGGGTTTGCATACCACCAATTCTCTAATTTTGGTTTATTATTGCGAGGATAGTCAGGAAAGTGATGTGTGATTATTGTCCAAGTGGATTCTGTGGCTCAGTGTGATGGTGAGAGGGGTTCTCTCTTGACTTTCCTTTTTGCTGTGAGCTCTATAGTGATGAGTGAGTTTGAGGAACTCACCTCTTTTTGTAGATGATCTAAGCACTTTCTTGAATCACTCTAGTGAGAAAGATTCAATGTTATCTAGCTTTTCAGTCTTGAGGCCCTCCTTCTAGCACAACTTCTATTGAGTGTTGTTTTGACAAAAGCCAACTTGCTAGGATCTCGAGATTTGATTTCCTCTCTTGAAGAATAATGAAGTTATTCCCAAGGTTCTTCAGGGTCGGGTCACAACCTTCTTTGTTACTCAGTCAAAGATAAATGTGATTGTTCATGAGGAGGCCTTTGCTGGTATGTTCAAGACATCAAACTGCAAAACACTTTATTTATTTTTTGTTAGAATACTTCAGAGATAACTGAGAGGGGGGGTGAATCAGTTATCTGCAACTTTAGATATTTATTTTATACTTATTAATCTAGATTGATACAAAGTAAATGCATATACAGATAACACTTTACACAACACATCAATTTGGTTACGAGGAAACCAAATGGTAAAAACCCCGGTGGGAATTAGTACCCACAAAGAACTCTACTATTTATAGTGATCCCTACTAAAAGATCTTCCAACCCTGTTAGGAGTTGTACGTTACAATGCAGTAGTATAGTGACCTGGTTAAGGGTCAGACCCTGTTAGGAGTCTTTTACAAGAACCCAGTTAGGGGTGGTGGATTCACTCTCCAAGTGGTGAAGGCTACAACCTTCTGGTTATTTGATACACACTGTATCAACAAGGTGAACTGTTGTTTGTGACACTGCTTGTCTGATCAGTTCCTTTTATGCGCTGATGCTTTAACCTCTTGTAAAGTACTACAAAAATCTTCTCTATGTTCTAAAAGCTTCTACTTCAATATCTATATTATCAACATATGATAAATATAGCTCTGCTACTTTAACACTCTGCTCTGGTTTTCTAATCTCTGGCTTTCACAACTCTTCTTATTACAAAATGACCTTCTATAAGTACATAGACCAAGTATCAGATCATGGGACCTGTAGGACAACTCTTCTTAACATCCTTGTCAGCTCTACTAAGTGTGCAAGCATAATTACAACCATGCAAGTACTAACTAAATAGACATGTCACTTCACTAAGTCGGCTTCACCAAATTAACCATAAACATTGCAGTCTTCTTGAAACATGTTTGGCACGTTTAGATTAATATCAAAAACTCATAACTAATCATGAATATACACACACATATCTAGAAGATAGGCAGAACTTGATCAACACGTTACATACATTGGCCTTAAACTGTTATTCCTCCAGAACTGTAACCGTCAATAACAGAATTACATATCTTTACTGAAACTCCATATCTGGGTTTGCATGTATGAACATAGCATAGTAAACATGTCAACATGTATCTATCCACATTGGTCTTCATGTCATCATATGGATAAGTACATAAAAAAGTACTAATATGTATTATATGTTGTCATTAATGACAAACATACAATCAATCAACTGTTCAGAATCAAATCTCCAACAATCTCCCCCTTTGGCATTGATGGAAACATATGATAAAAACAACTCTTGTCAATATCCTCACCAAAGATTCATCTACACTACTGTAGTTACTTAGACTGTGTATACTCCCCCAGAGTATAATCTCCTTGTATGTGTTCCTTTTTTAGCTCTTTGTTTGTGTTCCTTGTTTTTAGTACATACTCCCCCATTGACATCAATGGCAAAGGGTGCCATAAACCATTCTGCATAGGTACTACTCTAGAAGTAGAGTAGTCAACCATTCATCAGTCACACAGGACTGATGTACTTGCTACTTTTTCTAGTTAGACTTAGGAGAGGGAATGACTCCCAACTTCTCCCTTAGATACTCAAAAGTATCCTTTGCTAAAGGCTTCATGAAAATGTCCGCTAACTGATCTTCTGTGCTTACATAGTCCAATGTCACTTCCTTGTCTGCAACTTTTTCTCTCAGAAAATGATACTTGATCTCTATGTGTTTTGTATTTGCATTCATCATAGGGTTCTTAGACATGTTAATAGTACTGGTGTTGTTACAGTGAATAACAGTAGGATAGTCAACCTAAATACCAAAGTCTTTAACCATCTACTTGATCCAAACAATTGTTGTACAATTCAGTGCTACTACAACATATTCATCTTCTACTGTTGATTGAGAAATATAGTTTTGCTTCTTTCTTGTCCAAGATACCAACCTTTCTCCAAGAAATACTGCTCCTCCTAAAGTGATCTTCCTGTCATCAATACAACCTGCCCAATCTGCATCAGTATACACATGAAGTTGTGTGCTCTCTGATTTAGGATACCATAAACCATAGTCTATAGTTCCCTTAAGATATCTGAATATCCTCTTGATTGCCATTAAGTGATTATGCTTGGGTTCAGCTACAAATCTTCCAACAATGCCAACTACATT
>MU225820.1:3236850-3254670 GCA_018584345.1 Thuja plicata | reverse complement strand
AATTTAAAGCTAGACTAGTTGCAAGAGGCTTCTCTCAAATTGAAGGATTAGACTACAATGAAACTTTTGCTCCTGTTGCTAAAATGCCTACTATTAAAGTTGTTTTAGCTTTAGCCTCTAAAATGAATTGGCCTATTCACCAAATGGATGTTAAAAGTGCTTTTTTAAATGGAGATTTGCATGAAGAAATATATATGTCTCAACCTCCTGGCTTTATTAACAAAGGTAATGAACATTTAGGTATGTAACGGGGTTTTTTTTTATGCTTTTCCCCCTTTAAAATCTTGTCTCCTTGTTTCATTGTGCTTTGGTGAATGCTCCTAGCTTTGTGTTTATTCCTTTCCTTTCTCATTGATTAAACAATTTCCTAACTCTATATTTTGTTATTATTATTTTAACAGATTCTATACACTTTAAAAAGAAAAAAGTTTTCATTTTTTATTATTTTGATGCAAGTTATGCCTAGCGCATGAACATGTACCAAATTTTCAGGATGCGATCACTTCAAAAAATCACAGAAACAAAAATACTAATCGGAAAATTACAAAAAAATAAAAAAATTCTTTATCTCACTCTTATCTATCATCCTACCAAAGGGATTTAAAAAATACTGAATATAACTATATCTTTTGTTCCGCGTACAGAAACAACTATGTTATGTTTTTCCAAAAAAATTAGGAACATGTTTTTGTGTGTGAGGGGTTTGACCCTCTTAATCTTATCATTTTTTAGAAAACATTAATGTTTTTGAAACTAGATTAAGAGTACTACAATTTCAATTTTTTACACATCTTCTTATTTTGAGTGCATGACCCTCAAACGCCTATTCCAAAATCAGGTTTACCCAATTTTAGAAAAAAATGTGTCCACTTATACCTCCTTTTTTCATGCACAACTTGGTGCACACACCCTTGAGCCTCATGATGATCCCACTATTCTTATCATGACTATCAAAAATAAGCCTTTTCCACCTCAAGAGAAAAATATCCTTCCAAGTCCCATTGACCTCCCACTTCCCAAGCAAGATCATGATCTCCCTTCCATATTTTCCCAAGATCCCTTTCCAAGCCAAGATCAAGGTGTCCCTTTACCTTCATGTTCTCTTCAAGATCAGATCATCCCTTTAGATCCCCCACAAGATCCTATCCTACCAGATGATCTTGTCACTATTGATACTCCATCGCAGGATCCTATTGTTCCTTGTGCTCCCCCTTGTGATTCAAGCACATCTATGCAAGTTGTTCATGAACCCCTTACACTTCAAATAGGTTCCCCTAGTTCTATTGAGTCTAGTCCACCTCATGGTCCTATAAGTCCTTCCATATCATTCACACCTCATAATATTGGACTCGCGTCTTGTAGCTGTTGATCTCTAAGTTTTTTTGATCATTAGTGTTCCACACTTAGTCATTTATCTAGGCAGTTTTAGCCAGTCATTGCTGCGGCCAAGCTATCCAATATAGGCCAAGCTATCCAGCACAACCATTGCCAAGTAGATAATATTTTTTGAGTCACACGGTTACCAAGTTCAGTTCATGCCAAGCGATAGAGTATTTTTGTGCCGAACAAGATAGTTTTGTTATGTATGTAAGGATTGACACCAATTTTGAGGTAAACTATTTTGGGCCTACTTATCTAAGCATTTAATGTTTTTCATGAGATAATTACGCATTTAATTATTTGATCCCACTACATGGCATGGAGCCAATCAAAAAATTGGATTGCCCAAGCGACATAAGCATTTGATCCTGATCATTGATCTAGATCTAATTATCAGATCTGTAAAGTCTATGAAGATTGCTTCTTACCCTAATTTAGAGAGTACTGAGAGAAGGTGTATGTGTACATGAGAGATGTGTGAAGGGTTGTTTTGATAGAGGAAGCATAGATCTAGCAGAGTAAAAGTGCAGTGAGCAGTAGAGTAAAGATATATCAGATTATTAGATCAGAGAAGATATTGAAAAGAGGAGATCTATTATCAGCATCAGGGTGCATACTGAAGGATCAGATCTTGAAACATTCTAACAAGTGTATCAGGTGAAATCTCTTAATAGAGTGGTTCTAACAAACCTTTCTAAATCTCTTAGCTGAGTGCTTACTTTGTTGTAAGTTTAAATCCTTTTACAAGTTAGATTGTAATGATCTATAGCTCTTAACCGGGCAGACCTTTAACCAGGTAGATTACATATTGTGATCAAATCTTGTAGCCCTAACAGGCACACTTTATTGCTGTAGTAGTGAATTTTTCATGGGTGTCATCTCCACCCCAGTTTTACCTTATTGGGTTTCTGGGTTACCAAAATTCTGTGTCTTGTGTTATTTATTTACTGTCATGAATGCTACTAGATCATAGATCAATTACATTTATGTATGATTGTGGATCAGTTTGTTTTAAGAGATAAAAGTTGAAGATCTGATTCACCCCCCCTCTTAGCATCTTGCTTTCCCATATTGCATTTCCAACAATTAATATCAGAGCACATTTCTCCCATAAAATTTTTAATCAACTTGAGAGTACAGATCTTGAGATGGAGATTTACAAATTGGGTAAAGTCATTGAGAATCAAAAGATTGAAATTCAGCTATCATTACATCAACTTGAGACAGCAAGATAGGAATTGAGAAAGTCCTTGATATCTAGGAAAGATTTGGCCAAACAAATGAATGACACTCATTATCAGGAAGAAGACATTGCAAGCCTATTTCAGAATGGAAACTCTACTGAGAGCAATGCAGCAATTTCAGATCTATTGGAAAGGAATAATACATTGTGTGAAGAAGTCAAAAAATTGAAGAGAGAACAAGAAGAAAAAATAGTAAGACTATGTGAAGTAGTGGAACAAAAGAAGCCAAAGATGACAAATCTTTGGCTAAAGAAGACAAAAGAATGATGACTATCAGACTTGATGAAAGGACACATGATGTACAAATGATGACAAATAATTAGGTTGACATGGTGAATCAACTGCTACTAGCAAATCAGGAGATCAACAGGAAAGACATGGAAATTTTGAATCTAAGATCTGAGGACAGTCAATTGAAATATGAATTGAGATCTGAGAAAGAACTTAATGAAAGATTGAATAGACCTAATGAAGCTTTGAATCATTTTGAAAATATGATGGAAGCATCAAGGAGATCTAGAGATTCCTCTGGATTAGGTCATATCGAACAACAGACATATTCTAAAAAAAGGAGAATCATCTAAGATTGGTGAAGAGAGGAATGCAAATACAAAGAACAACAAGCCTATATGCCATCACTGTGGAAAACTAGGACACATTGCAAACATCTGTCAAAGCAAGAATGGTAAGCCCAAGTCTAAACCTAAGTTCAATGGTTATTGCTTTAACTGTAAAAAATTTGGACATAAAGCACATGAATGTTGGGGAAAGGCAAATAATGCACCTCCCACACCTAAATTCAATGGGTATGTTATAACTATCAAAAATTTGGACATAAAGCACAAGATTGCAAATCTAATGCTAAAAAACAATGGACACCAAAGACACAAGAAAAATTACCAAGGGAAGGTAACACTTACAATTGGGATTACAAAACATGGCATAGTTGTCATTACTGTGGTGAGTATGGGCATGTTTCAGAAAATTGCATAAAGACACATTTTAGAGGAAAATCTAAGAGTTGGATGAACAGAAGCCTAGTTTGCTATAATTGTCTGAAAATTGGTCACAATAGGAAGGATTGCAAGACAAGGGTACCTACTCCTACTGTTGGGGAAATTAGAGCACAAATGAATCAAACATGGGTAAGAAAAACATAACCGAGCAGTAGTGAAGCTACTGAAGATGAGATCACCCAATCCAATGGATCAAGTGATCACACCATCACTAATTAAGCAAGAATGGTATGTGAGGAACTATGTTTATATCTCATATCTTTTATCAGTTCCTAACATATAAAGTACAAAAGTCCATATCTACATATGTTAATATGCATCAAGACATATTTTTGAGAAATGTACCTAGCAATGTCAATATGCACTATAGGTGTCGAGCAAAAGTATTATTGTACAATGAGATCAAGCTCTCTAGTATGTGTCGAGCTGGTATGGGTTGCGACCGAGAGATAGATGAGTTTTGTGAGTCAACTGAGGATAGTTTTTTGGCACTCACTCAATAGACAAAACATTTATTGCGAACCTAAATTTTGACCTTTGGTGCCTATAAAGGAATGAGTCGTTCATTACTTATTTTTACCTTACGATTGAGAATTTCACAGAGTGTTGGAGCAATTTGTGAACTTGATTTCTGCAAATATATTTCAAAGAATTCGACAGCATGTCATCGGCTACCCTAAGTAAAAGTACAAATTTCAACATCTTCCAAGGTATTATGTTCATCATCTTTTGAAACCCTATTTCATTCAGAATCATGGCCGCTAGTTCTTCCATAGCAGTGAAGAGTATGGAGAAGGAGTTGCTAAAAGTTCAATTGGTGAGGAGCGACACTTGTACGCCTCCTAATTTCCAAGTAGTTCTTGAGAGCACCATCCAGGGTGATCTAACTAGAGCCCTATCATCAATTCCACCGAAGGTACTCATGATTCATGATATTAGGTTGTATTATATGTACAAGATAATTGAAGTTGGAAATCATGAGCTAAGAGAATCTTTCAGCAAATTGTGCAAAGACAGAGCCCTAAAAGATGAACACAAACATTTATCTAAGAGAGGGTTAAATTGTGCCCTAGAATTTCTGAGGGATTTTAGAAAGGATTGGATCAAGATTGTTCTGAGTTGTGTACATGACATGAACATATGGATGGAAAATGGACTAGTCAAGATTACAAAGGAAATCATCCATCATGTAACTGGTTATCCAATTCTTAACGGAAAGAGGACAATGAGATGTCAGAGTAAGGAAAACATAGAAGAATTGACTGGAGCCATTTGGAATAAAATAGGGATCAGGATCTCTACTATTACATATTTGGAGCTTGATTTTGTGGTTAGGGTTATTTCTCATAAGTTTTATTAGTCGAGCCGATAGGACAGTGTCCCATGCATTACAGTTGACCAAGCTTAGAAGATTGTGAAGAAGGATCATACTTGTGACCTTGCCGAGATTCAACTGATGCAATTGGCTGAGAACCTTGCTTCAATTAGAAAGGCAAAGAATTCAATGTGTAAGTCTGGATGTCTGCTCATTTGTATATTTTTCTACATATAGAATATATTTCCTACTTTTGGGAACATAGTGTGGAAAATAGACATACCTATTACATAGAAAATCAATACATTTATTCACCAATTAGGTGATAATTTTGACAATGTGGTGGGAATATATTTTGTTGAATTTAAGAAAAAGATGAGATTGAGGAGTAGAATTTTGAGATCACTTGTTGAGAAACATTATGAGGATGTATGTTTTCTGGTAGACACAGATCTCACCTATGTGCAGGTAGTAGTGCTGAGGGCATCATGGCTAAGGCTATTACCTTATGAAGTGAATGCTGAGGAGACATGTGCAGATATAACAACTCTATTGGCAGAGGAAATTTATAGTGCAACAAAACATTTTGGAAACTATGAAGAAGAAAAGTCCAAAATCTCTATGGATTTGAAGGCTGGCAATATGGAGAGGAAAAGGAAAAAGATTGTCAAAAATCTAAAGAAGATGGTTGGAATTGAGAGTGATGAAGAAGTAAAGGATGCACATTTGGGTTTATCAACAGGACATGGAGAAGATATGTCTAGTGAAGAAGAAGAGAGTGAACCTGAAAAGGATATCACTATGAAAGGAAAAGGGAAGAAACCAATAGTTGCCAAGGCAGCTAATCCAAGTCAAGAAAAACCAAAGGCTACCCCTCCTATTGCTAACCTGCTTAGGACAAGGGAATCAACTATTTTTTCACAAGGTGAGTCAACAAAGGTGTATACAAAGAATAATTCTGGTTAGAGCAGTTCAGGAAAGAGAAAACAAGTTGAAACTAAGGCACTACCGAGCAAGCTTGAGAAGACCAAGGAGAAAATGAATCTTGGAAGAAGAAGAATAAGATGAGGAGAAGATAGATATTGATGAACCTAGCAACATACCTACAACATCACATAAACCAATGACCAATATTGATGAGGTATGCAAGAATATTAGGAGTACAACTAGTTTAGAAGGATTAAAATTTGTCAAGTATGAGAACCAAAGCATAGAAAACAAGCACAAGATTCAAGAAGAATTACTAGATATGATGTGTACGTACAAGATGATACCTGTAGAAATAGGAAATCTTATTCATATAGAACTTTATGATATTTTATCACAAAAGTGGCAGTATACTTTAATGACCAAAAGATAGATAAGGGAAGGAACACTAGCTAAGGTTATTCCTGATCTAACAAAGAAATATATAGAAAAATTCATTGAATAATATCAAACAAAGTTTATTCCTAAACAAAGAGCCTATGCAATACTGAAGAATGATGTTGAAGGAGTAGTTCAATAGAGCACCAAAATATGGAAGGAAACCTTTGGGTTAATCAATAAGAAGGCCGATGAGAAAGGTGAAGGCACCTCAGAGCCGAAGGAAATGGAAGAAGAAACTTCTACTGATCAAGCAGAGACTGAGACATAACCACAAAAGAAAATATGAGATGGGAAAACTACAGATTTGATAATGGATAGTTCCATTGACACTACACTTGGAGAGAACAACAATGTGGATGTTGAGGATCAGAATGAGCCGCCAGACATAGGTGTGTAATTTCCCATTCGTACAACCGAGGCCAAGACAAAGATAGAAGGAGAAAAGAAGGTAATAAATACTAATCCACCTATTTTAGAGGTTGTACAAATAGTTTTAGAGAGTGGAGATAAGATGGAAGAAATTGCAAATAAGCCTACAAAACAAGAGGCTATACACGTGTTGGTGGATCTACCACACTATGTATCATCTACTCCCACTGGATCCAAAATAGGAAGTATACCTGACCTACAGGAAATATTGACTCAGATGAAGGAAACAATTGAAATTGATACTGACAAAGGAAAAGATATCACAAAACCTGAGTTGAGTATCAGCTCACCAGAGCTCAAGAAGAGGAATTTAAACAAGAAAAAGTCACCAAGCTTAAATGTCACATAGGATGAATTCATTGTGATTCCTAAATGGGATCTTGAGAGTTTGACATATGAGAAGATTTAGAACCTTTAAGACCTATTAAAGAGGAAGAAGAGACAAGAGGAAATGAAGAGGGAACAAAAGAAAAATCAAGTTTTTCTTGACATAAAGGATATTTTTGTTAAATCTTTTGATAGGGAAGATGAAAATTAGCAAGCACCAATACTAACAGTTAGTTCACATTGTGCAAAAAGTTACTGATGAAGATATTGAGGCAAATGACAAATTGATGTAGTGGTCTGAGAGAATATTTGAGAACAAAGTACTGGAGAAGATATCTAGAGATATTGCCACCAAACAAGCTGAACTATCTTCTCTTGTTGAGATTCTTGAGGAAGTTGCGAATAATGTCTTTTTGTTATAAAAAATATTATGTGATGATACATTCTTTACAAAGGAGAATCAATAGCTTATTTAGAATTTGCATTTAGATATGATGTCAACAACAAGTTCATTGAGCATGGATGCTAGTTCTAGCTCCATCCATTTTGATAGGTTCACTCATGCACAAAGTGTAACACCCCAAAATTGGCATCTTGCAACCCTAACCAATTTTGTTACATTTGTCATTCTTTTGAATCATCAAAGTCCTATTGTACTAGGCAATTCTGAGTTTTGACTGACTCTACTTGACCTAAGTGTCAAATGCAAAAAATCCTAAATCTGCATTAATCATACATTATGTTTAATTCCTAAATATTTATTGGCTAAACAAACCTTATGATCAAATTAATTTAATTATAAAGTCCTAGCACTTTAATTAAATTAAATTTACCCTCTTTAGCTAAGACACATGAAAAAAGAATTAAATAATATTTAATTATTAAATAAATATCCTCATTTCAATAATTGAATTTAATTATTCAGATAATTGAGAAAAAGAAATTATGAGGTCATATTTATTTAATTAATTGGATAATCTCTCAAAAATATTTCTTCTGTTTAAAATTGGAAACGTCTCTGTAATTATGCTTTAAAGAGAAAGAAAATAGATAAATCAAATAAAACAAAATTAAATCAAAGAAAGAAAATAGTTAAAGCAAAGGGAAAACAATTTACTGTATTCTTTTAAAGAAATCTTTCTATCTTAAACTGGCTTTTCTATCTATTTTATTTCACAAGAGGAAAGTTTCTATTCTGAACAACCTTTGAGTCTATAAAAGAACTCTCATTCTCTCATTCAAACCCCCACTCATTTTCATGCATTGTTAGAATACTGAATTATTGCCACATTTCTTGATAATCTCATATAGAATAATTTCATTATTGCAATAGATTACTTTCAATTTCTAGAATAATTGCTTTGGAATCATGTCTTAGATTAATCTCACATCTTTCATTTCTTAGAATAATCTTGCATTGTATTGCATTCATGGAGAAAAATCCTTCGTTCCTAGATTGGTCTATGGTTGTGAGACTCTCATTCTGAGAGCTATTTTGAAAACCCCGTCTAGATAGAAGGAAACAGGTCGAATCATGTAGGTAGACAGGATGAATAATCTCATATTCAGTCTTGTGTGTACCTGGTGAAGAAGGACTATGTTGAAGTGTATGGTGAGTTAACAAGGCCAAATTTACCACATAAACAAAGGAGATTAGCCGAGCTTATGGATGAAGATGGCCGAATCAGGGCCAAACTAATAACAATTCAAGCTAATTTGATACCTCATATAGAGGAAATTCATAAGGAACTCATAGCTACATGATAATTGGTCAAGAGAGATTCTCATCTCTCTACTGCAGATAGTTTGGTAAGTCTAGCTGCTGAGCTAGAAGTTAAGTTGGAGGTCATGAAGTTTGTTAAGGATAGTTGGGATACATCTTTTGCATTAATTTTACAGCTTCATAAACCATTTTTGGACAAATACAACGTAACCCACATAGCTAGCAGTGACAAAAACAAGGGGGAAACAGGACAGGAAATAGGCAAAGGAAAGGAAACATAAAAAGATGTGCAGAACCAGGTATAAATATCTTTGCTGAGATAATGCATGAAGTATGAAGTATAATCTAAGGGGGAGTACATTGTGTACTTAGGAAAATTTTGTGAATGTAAATGATAACTATTTTTGCCACTAATATCAAAGGAGGAGATTGTTAATCTGTAAGTTTTGTTGATCATTAGTGTTCAACACTTAGTCATTTATCTAGGCAGTTTTAGCCGGTCATCACTCTGGCTGAGCTATCTAGTATAGGCCGAGCTATTTGGCATAGTCATTACTGAGCAGATAATAGTTGTCGAGTCACACAGTTACCAAGTTCAGTTAATGCCGAGTGACAGAGTCTTTCTATGTCGAGCAAGATAGTTTTTTTATGTATGTCAGGATTGACACCAATTTTGAGGTAAACTATTTTGGGCTGACTTATCTAAGCATTTAATGTTTTCAATAGGATAATTATGCATTTAATTATTTGATCCCACTACGTGGCATGGAGCCAATTAGAAAATTGGATTGCCCAAGTGGCATAAGCATTTGATCCTGATCGTTGATCTAGATCTAATTATTAGATCTATAAATTATATAAAGATTGCTTCTTACCCTAATTTAGAGAGTATTGAGAGAAGGCGTATGCGTACATGAGAGATGTGCAAAGATTTTTTTTGATAGAGGAAGCATAGGTATAGCAAAGTGAAAGTGCAGTGAGAAGTAGAGTAAAGATATATCAGATTATTAGATCAGAGAAGGTATTGAAAAGAGGAGATCTGTTATCAGCATCAGAGTGCATACTGAAAAGATTAGATCTTGAAACATTCTAACAAGTGTATCAAGTGAAATCTCTTAATAGAGTGGTTCTAACATACCTTTCTAAATCTCTTAGGTGAGTGCTTACTTTGTTATAAGTTTAAATCCTTTTACAAGGTAGATTGTAATGATCTATCGCTCTTAACTGGGTAGACCTTTAACCAGGTAGATTACATATTGTGATCAAAGCTTGAGCCCTAACAGGCACACTTTATTGCTACAGTAGTGAAGTTTTTGTGGGTGTCATCCCCACCCCAATTTTACCTTATTGGGTTTCTGGGTTACCAAAATTCTATGTCTTGTGTTATTTATTTACTATCATGAATGCTACTAGATGATAGATCAATTACATTTATGTATGATTGTGGATCAATTTATTTTAAGAGATAAAAGTTGAAGATCTGATTCACCCCCCCTCTCAACATCTTGCTATCCCATATTGTATTTCCAACAGTAGCAAGTATCCTACTAGTCAAAGAAAGCATTATCAAGTCAAAGGGTTAGACCTCCATGCAAAAGGTATATTGAAACCCTTACGTGTCCAAGAAAATTCAAATGGCCATGGTCTTAATACTAAATCTACATCTCAAGGCATTGGCATCCCTTCAAAATCCAAGTCCATATGTATACCTTACCCTTCGACCCTTCCATCCATCTTAGGTTCATATGTTCCTCCCTCCACTAGCTTGCAATTTGCTTACCCTTTCCCAAATACAAGTCAGCAAAGGAACACATCTTTGAGAACCTTCCATCCATTTAAAATGCCTCCACACAATTCCTATCCATCCATAAATTCCATTCCCTTTCAAATAAATTTAGATGCCAAAAATAAAATCCACAAATCAAGCAATCCACATGCTATCAAGGATCAACATGT
The DNA here is from genome assembly GCA_018584345.1 of Thuja plicata. Taxonomy (NCBI): domain Eukaryota; kingdom Viridiplantae; phylum Streptophyta; class Pinopsida; order Cupressales; family Cupressaceae; genus Thuja; species Thuja plicata. The sequence goes on along the minus strand of MU225820.1, from coordinate 3,243,912 downwards.
CCAGTATAATTGACATGTACAAAAAATGAGAAATGTGACACTAAAATAAAATTTAAAAATGCCACAAAGGCCCATTGAGCAACAAATAAATTCAAAATCCATATGGTTTCCTAAATATCTTATGCAATCAATGCATTCTAAGGACCCACAAAATAATGAAAAATCAAAAGTATGTGGATTCCTAAGAAGCTCTCTGAAGCACAGAGTCCTAAAGAAAAATCCAAATTGGCATCCAAAATTGCTATCCATCCAACTAAATGTCTTCCATCTTCCAAATCTATTTTGGGTCCTTGTGTCCCAAAATCCATATCCTTTTCTCCATTAAGCCTTCAAAATCCAAAATATCATTTTCCTCTATCACTCCATCACCCCTCAAGGTGTGTGCCAATGTTTTCCTTGCATCCATTCCCTTCCACTTCAAAGAAAATTGGTGTCCATTCCCTCCATCATCCAACACTTGTTTTCCAACCTTTCATCCAACCTATCCAATCCTTTGCATAAATCTTGTCCCATCCTTATCCAATCACCCACTTCATATCCCTTTGTCATTACCCTACCAATGTCTTTGTGCAATATCTTTCAAAAGAACATTTCAAAGAGTAAGGTGCTTGAGTCCTCTGTCCATGTCATTTCATACGTCCATTTTTTTTCCAAAACGTAAAAAAAAGAAGAGAAAATATCAAAAAATGGGAAAAAAAATGAAAAAAGGACATTGTTGCCTTGATGAAAACCTGGAAAACAATTTCGTCTAATAGTGAAAACCTGGCAAACAGGCACTTTAGGCAAGTACCATGATGAAAACCTGGAAAATAGGTGCCATATGTAATTCTATGAACTTCTTGTATTCTATACTTGGGGGAAGATTTCATTGGTGTTATCCTCCATTATCCCCAGCATGTCCTCCATTATCCTATGCATGTCATATCCATTATCTTATTGCCTTTTCCCCAACTTTGATCTTGACATGGTTACAAATATTCCTTGAAGCATCACATGTCCTATATTCTTTACATTGTCTTGATCCCTTTGGTCTATATTGCCTATCCTATCACAACCTTTCATCCATATTCCATATCCTTTCCCATTATCCCTAATTGATATTGCATATCATATCTATATCCTATCATTTTCTTGTTCATATCCTATCATTATCCTATCTAGGTCTTAACATTGTCCTATCCATCTCCCTATCTTGGTCTTGATGTAAAATAAGGACGTTCAATGCAAAACATGTTTTCAAAGAAAAACCTCTTGACATGTCCATTTCTCGCATTCTATCCACTGCACTATCTCATTACCTTATCATTGTCTTGTCCAGTCCCCCACCTTGGTGAAAAAAATTATTCTCATTTCTTGGATAGTCCTTGGCACCTAACCAGATCTAATGTAATGACCCTTGGCCTTCATCCATCTACCAGTCCATTTCTCCTTTCAAAATGTCCTTCACTTGCTAGACACTGGGGACAATTTAAAAAAATCCAAAAAAAATCAAATATCATCCTGAAAAATCTCTAAAAATCAAATATGATCCTAAAAAAAGACCCTAAAATCAAATATGATGCTTAAAAAATCCTAAAAATCCTAAAAAGTCCTGAAAAAATATCATCACAAAAAAATTCAAATATCTTAAAAATCCTAAAAATTGCAAAAAATCTCTTCAAAAATCTGCAATAAATTTGTACATACTTGTCTTTCTTTTTGCATAACGATCATCATGTTTGTAGACATCTCTAGCAGATTCATCATTTTGTGCTTAATAAAATCATGTTCTCACAAGCGTGATCTAAATCATTGTGACTTAACATTCAATTTGGTTGGACCTGTTCGATCTTTCAGTCTCAATTATTAACCAATCAATCTTTCCAATTTATCAATCAATTATCCAATCAGTCAAATTTACAATCTAAGCTATCAAACTAAGAACATTTAATGCAAGTCACAACAGGAGCAGAATGGTTGTTGGCTCACATTGTTTTAGTGAGTGTTTTATCTTTCATTGATTTTTCATTTTTTTTCTCATGTTCCTATGCTACTCGATGATATTATTTGAACTTATGAGAGTAGTCGGGATGGTTCATGATTGGTTTTTTCTTTGATGATCTCATGAAATTCTGGGGCATGTCTACTATATGCTTTAGGATGGAGAAGATCATCCTTTGTCTACATCATGTTTGTTTACGCAAAAGGATGACTTTCTCACTCTGGCTTTTGTGCCACGATGCGCTACATCCGGTTTGCAATATTAAAATAAGCGCTTATGACAAATTTCACTTTTGAAAGCCAAAATATTTCTATCTTACTAACTTTCTTTGTCTAATTTCTGACTTCTCCTAACATTTCTTCCATCAATCCTAGCAATCATCTTTCTTTTCAAAAAATTGTCCTCATGTCAATTTCTGCCCAATTTTCTGAGGGGGCATCCTACCTCCATTCTCTCATTCCACTGGGGCATTATATTCTATTTTTCTTTGAGCCAACGCTCATAATCACATTCTCTCAAAGAGGGGAAAAATGTAGACACCTAAAAATGGTTCATTGCCTATGCCCCCTTTTTAACATGTCTTCTATATTGTGTGTTTGATCTTTATAATTCACTAATATTGTGCCATTCTTCCATGTCATCAATTACTAACATTTCTCTCATTTTGGCCAAATTGATCATCTTCCTAAATCAGTCCAACCAAGTCCTAATCTTGCTAAATTAATCCAAGATCATTCTAAACTCATTTGATTCCAAACTCATATCAATGTATTATAAATCTCTTTCAATCAATCCTCTGGCATTGTCAAAGTTCATTGATGTTGTTTCATCATCAATCATCATTTCGAGAGCATTATCAAAGTTCATCGATGCCTCACTGTCACTTTCACATTTCAATAGCATTGTACAAGATCATCGATGTTTCCCATTTATGTTTCAATCCTATGATGCCATCAAAGTTCATTGGCATTATTCAATCATTTCCAAACATCATCATTTGGGCGCATTGTCAATGCTCATCAATGCCTCGTGATTTCCTAGACTATTCCAGAATCCTCAGAATTGATCCTAATCCTTATCAATATCATCAAAAATCATTTCAATTCGACATTAATGCCTTCAATTTGGTCAATAATTCACTAATCTATCCTCTTGAGATGAATAACCAATAGTTTATCCCTATTTCCTAATTGAATTTATTTATTCCCTTTTTCCTAAGTCTTCACAATTAATTAATTTTTAATTAATTAATTGCCTAATTCTAAATTTATGAGATTTTATAATTTGATAAATACTAATTTAGATTTGTGAGGAATATTGATTTATTAATTGATTCAATCCTCCTAATCTTACCTAATTGTCATATCCCTTAATTGAGGATTCACATCCCTATTAAGGTGCTTCTTCAATATCTTCAATATCTCCAATATTTCTTCATTGATTTTCCCCCATATCATGCTTCCAAGAATCCTACCAACCTTTCCCTTCATTATGCATTGATTTTATGCAATCTTCACCTAATTGCTTCTCATTTTCTATAAATTGAGATGCTTTCCTCTCTTTCAATTTTAAGAACCACTATCTCCTAGTATTCTCTTATCAACTTGTGCTTTCAAAGTTCTTTGTGTAATCTTGTTATTGTCAAAGAGAAACATAATATACCTTCATGGAGAAGAAAGGAGGACATGGGAGCTGCATTTGAAGTGATTTCTAAGTTTTCATTCTTTATATTTGTGAACTTTCATTTTAAGTGGATTTCATGATTGATTAGATAGGTTAGCATATTGTTTAGGGTTTGTGGTTACCTAGATATGCTATTCATGCCCACAAACCTAGATATGCTATTCATGCCTTTTTTTGGTCTTATACTTTTAGTAGGATTTCTTTTTCAGAGGTGAGTCTTTGTACAATTTGTACCAATGTGTCCATACTCTCCATAGTGATAAAATCTACTCCATGTGTTGTAATCCCAACCAAAAATTGCTTTGGCCAATTGTTCAGCAGGGTTCCATTTCTTAGTTTTGCACTCGAAGATCTATGACCTTGTTTGTTACATTTGAAACATTTTCCTTCAAACTTGGGTTTCTCAGTGCATTCACTTGCTCTATGTCCATGTTTGTTGCAACTATAGAATTTACCATTAAAATTTGATTTTCCATTTCTCCAACATTTATTTGATGTATGCCCTAACTTACCAGAGTGGTTACAAGTAGGTTTCATGTTCTTTTGAGCTCCTTGCTTTGAGGATTCACCTTGTTCAGTATAACCTAGTATATTTTGTCCATGATGTCTAATTTCTGTTGACTGATCTATACTACCTTGTGAATTCATCATACTTTCATTGGTTTTCCTTTCAATGTTGAGATCATTTTGCAGTCTTTCATTTTCTATCCTTAGGTTGATAACTTCTTGATTTGCATTATTGAGTTGATTTGCTAAATCTTCTTGCTAGAGTGACAAATGATGGATTTCATTTCATTTTTATTCTAATCTTGTACTCAACAATCTCTTATCTTCTTGTGCCAAATTTCTGTCATCTTCTACTTGATTCTTTTTCTCTATGACTTCACATAATATGACTGAATGAATTTCTTGTTCTCTTTTCAACTTTCTGACTTCTTCATGTAAATTGAGATTCTTTGCAAGCAAGTCTTCAATGGCTGCATCAGCTTCTTCAAAACTTTTGTCTTTGTAAAAATATTTAATTCTTTCTTCTATGTAATTCTTGTCATTCATTTGTACTGCTAAATCTTTTCTTCTTTTTAGGGAAAGAGAGAGCTTCTCTTTGAGTTTCTTGATCTGATCCATGGCCACTTGTAGATCTATCTTTTCATTTTCAATGGATTTCTCCAGTCTGTATATTTCCATTGCCTCTGATCTTTTCTGAAGTTGTTAAACTTGTGTTAATAGAACCTTTAGCTCTGATACCAATTATTGGAAATATATTACATGCAAGGTGACTGAGAGGAGGGGAGGGGGTGAATCAGGAACCAATAAAAATTCTTCTTCTTTAACCTCAATTATATTATCTAATCTGATTACATGCATAGAAAAGAAATACTGATTCATAACACATGACACAGTATTTGGTTACCCAAAAACCTTCCAAATAGAAAGTAAAACTGGGGTGGGTGGTACCCACAATATTTAGTACTGAAGTATAAATTTATCTTGTTAGAGCTTACAATTGACCACTTATGATGGTCTGCCCTATTAGAAGCAATAAGGACTATTAAGTCCACCTTGGGAAAGGATTTTGTACAATAAAATAAAGTAATGCAACTCTGCTCAGAGATTTATAAAAGACTATTAGGTCCACCTGGTTAGAGGATTTTTCTAATCCACCTGTTAGAATGAATTAGTAGATAATATGCTTATGCAACTTTGATTTTCGGAATGATATCCTTCTAAATATAACTAATCACTTGAATGTGATGGATGAGACTCTGTTGTATTGTATGTTGGAGATTTGATTCTGAGCAATTGATTGATTGTATGTTTATCATTGATGACAACATATAATACACAGTAGTAATTCTATATGTACTTATCCAAATTATGATATGAAGACTTGTGTGGATAGATACATGTTTTTGACATGTTTATTATGCTATGTTCATACACACAGACCTAGATATGATGTTTCAGCAAAGTTATGTAATTTTGTTATTGGCAGTTACAGTTCTGGAAGTGTAACGGTTTAGGGCCGACATATATCACGTGCTTCTTGAGTTACACCTATCTTCTGTATATGCATGTGTATATTCATGATTAGTTATGAGTTAATGATATTAATATAAAGGTGCCAAATGTGTTTCAAGAAGATTGCAAAGTTAGAGTTACATTGGTGAGGCCAACTTAGTGAAGCGTCGCGTCTATTCAGTTTATACTTGTGCGGTTGTAATTATTCTTGCGTTCTTAGTAGAGCCAACAAGGATGTTATGAAGAGTTGTCTTATAGGTCCCATGATCTCATAATATGAGGAAAATACTTATATAAAGTCAAAGGTGACACGCTAAGTGTGAATGATACGAAAAGAGAAGAAAGATGTATAGAGCAGATTATCAAAGTTGGTTTATTCGTCAAGAGTCTATGTAAAGAAGAAGTGAAAGATTGGAATACACAAGAACTGATCAAGATAGCAGGTCTACTCTATAGTTCATCATCAGATATAGTGCATATCTATTATACAGAAGGTTGTAGCCTTCACCATCAAGCTGTGAGCTTTTGGACAGTGAATCCACCACCCCTAACAGGGTTATTTGTAAAAGACTCCTAACAGGGTCCGACCCTTAACCAGGTCACTATACTTATTGTATTTTAATTTTCAACTCCTAACAGGTTTGAAATATCTTCTAATAGGGATTACTACAAGCAAGTATAATTTATTTTGGGTGCTAATTCCCAACAGGGCTTTTACCATTTGGTTTCCCCGTAATCAAATTGTGTGTTGTGTATTGTGTTATCTGATTAAGCATTTACTTGTATTCTGAAGTTAAAGAACTAAATTTATTGATAACTAATTCACCCCCCCCCTCTTAGTTATCCTTTGGGACTATTCCAACAATTGGTATCAGAGCCAAGTGCCTTGGAGAAGAAGCCTAATAGCTTAAGGTAGATAAGATGTCTTACTTTAGAAAAGAAAGCTCTAAGTTTGATGGAGAAAATTATCTAGATTGGAAAAAAAAATGATAACACATCTAGAATGTGTTGGCTTTGAGATCTTTGAAATTTCCACACAAGAAGTTGTAATTCCATCTCTGAAAGAACTTGCAAAGGATGATGCTACTAATAGACAAAAGAAAACATTTACCAATAATGCAATTGCTAAAGAAGCCCTAATCAGCGCCCTATCTGACAGTGAATTTTCTAAGATCAAGAAAATTAATAGAGCATATACCATATGGAAGTATTTAGAAGATATGTTTGAAGGAGATATTCAAGAAAAGAATGAACATAGGAAGACATGGAAGAAGAAATACAACAGTCTTGAGATGTTACCTGAAGAGAACATTAGAGCTTACAATCAAAGGATAAATGAAGCAGTATCTGGAATCAGAAACAATGGTGGTGAAATATCA
>MU225820.1:3198482-3220531 GCA_018584345.1 Thuja plicata | reverse complement strand
CAAGATCTAATCTTCTAGATTAACAATCCTAACATAACATGGAAATGAGAAAGCAATGCGTAGATTTGAATATGATAAAGAAAGCATACCAAGCCCCCAAGGCTAAAGTATTCCTATCAACTCACAACCCGTAATTGCTACCCAATGATAATGTCCTTTGAATGCTTGAGTGTTGAAGATGGTAGATCTAAAAAGAAAGCTTTCTTGCTTCAATGAAGATCTACAATAACTTGTCTTTGAAGAATTCTTTGATTGAAGATGATGATATGTCCTCCTAGTTTGTCCTTCTATATCATCCTCTTACTTGCTTGCCTCATCATTCCATCATTTAATCTCTCGATTTTGTTTTATCTCATGATCAAATGAAGGCAAAAGAGAGTGTTTATATAGATATTTCAATATAGGTCTCCTAGGGCAATGCTATGGATCCAAATTCAAATTTCACCTCGAATCGTGGTCCAATCACAATCACCAACCAAGGAGGGAACATAATAACTTGAGTATTAGAGAAAACACTTCTGCATCCGAACCCACAGACTTATTCTCCAAATCTGGAAATGGGAACCAACACCTATCAGGGGACAGGGTCGACCTCCGCCGTGTCCTGAGTTTTCAGGCAAGTCAGTAGGATGTGGAAGAAAGGCTCCCAGGTCAATTGGGGACCTAGGAAGGTGGGGGAATGAGTCAGAATGTTAAGAAGGCCTAAAAGGCCTAGAGAGAGAGTAAGATGAGGCCTAGGAGGACCAATACACATGTCCTACCTAGAAAGAAGAGCCATGGAGAGGAAAAATCTAGGAGGATCCATAAGATCCTAACCCTAATTTTACCTAAACATGTAAAAATGCAAATCTATTATGCAAACATACTAAACGAGGGTGCTAAACTCATCCAAATGGAAGTGCTTCCATTTTAAGATGATAGAAATACATAAACTAACTTTTGTAGCTTAATACAAAATAATCTTATAATCAAAACTTGAACTGATGAAATTGCATTTGCTAATGCATAGATTCATATCTAGTTAATAGAACTATCTCTTTGACCAAACTCTATGTTACAGGAGTGAGACGAGGTGTGCTATGTGAAACAACCTTGGGGATTTTAGAAACTAACTCTTCATAAGTGGGTGTTTTGAAAAAGGAAGGAAAAAACCTTTAACAAATCAACCTAAGCTAAGGAAGGAAAAATGCTAGATAAAATATTTATTTAATGGGATAAGAATGCGTCAGATGGTATTTGTGGGGTTTGACCTTTTTGGTCAAAGACTAATATATCCATTCACATAGACACAATGCAGCACAGGCCCTTCATTGTTGGGTGAGAGGAAAGGAAGCCAAAATCATGACACATAGGGAAAAACATTGATATCCAAGCCATGGGAAGTACCTGCAATGGTGAGAATAAAAGCACAAGAGCTCCTAAAGAGTGTGCAAATCTCTTCATGAACATACACAGTATACAACCCTATTTCATAGCATAGGGAAATAGTATGTATAAGGGTCAAATGAAAGACCACACTTCCTAAAACCAACCTTCTTGAAGTGCATTCCATAAGACATGAATAATGTAGACTAAACCCATAAAGAATCAACATAAGACACCTTAATTAACAAAAAGGAAAAGGCTAAACAAACACAATTCCCATGATTTATTAAGAGAAAGCATGCCAAGGAGAGAGAGTATGCCCCAAAATACAAATGATATAGTATACACCTCTGGTTGACAACACATAGGGTCTTGTTCTTAGAAATTGAAACCTCTAAAAATATTATAGAATATTTCTCAACTCGTTGAATAGAAGCTCAATGTTCCAACCTTTTTTTTACAAGTCCCCAAGGTTTTAAAGAACAACCTTCAATTGACATCATCAAATAGTGATTACTTTTTTGTTACAATCGATCAACATGCTAAAAAGTTAGGCAAGAATCTCTCGAATCCTCATGTTGAGGCCAAGTGTAATTATTTTATTGGTGGTTATCAACATGCTTGCTAGCTTAGTAAGGAGAATAAAAAACATGGCAACTTAGTCACTTGGATGACTATGATTGTACGGGATAACTGAAAAGTGTTCTCAAGGAACTTGTCTAAGATATCAATTTTCATGGGAGTCTTTATGTAGGAGAATATTCTATGAATATATGTGCTTAGTGGGACCCTATGAGTGTGCATGTGGCATGCTGGAAGAACTTGGAGGAGAGACATCCTCCTTGGAGCACATTGAAACCCTGACAGGTTGATAGATGTCAACCCCTGTCAAGGGGTTTTGTGATGCAAAGGCAACGATCACATTCACAACTTCATATAATAATTTAAGGTAAAGTACACATTTTGCAACCCTTTAACCAAATCAACATACTAGGGCAAAATTTTCCACTTGAAAATAGACACTGATAAATTTCACAAATGACATAATGAAGCCAATCTCTTCACTGATATTGAAGAAAAACTAAATACATAAATTTTATCGAATTTATAGCCAAATCCAACAGTTAAAATAAAATTTATGCCATTTTCCCCAAAACTAAAAACCCTAGGGCAGAATTAGAACTGCACTTACATAAGTAACCATAACTTTTGCAAATTTTGATGAAATGGGAAAAAATAAAAATAAAATGAAAGGTAACTCATCAAGCTTTCCAAATACTATAATTTTTGTATCTGTATCTTTAGACACCCAAAATTGACTAGATGTCTTAGTATCATCAAAATCTGCGAATCTCAGCAAAATGCTTCAAATGCTTCAAAATGGATCGAAATCAAATTAAATGCACATTTATCAATCAAAGTGGAATAAATCAAATAAAATCAAGGGATTAATTAATCATGAAATCAAATAATTAAATTCAAGCCTAAAAGGATCAATCAAATTATGCAATTAACTTTAATCAAATAGTTGTATAGTTTAAATCAAAAATCAAAACGAACCTATTCCTTACATGGCTAAATTAATTAAATGATTGAATTAATAAATTCCTAATATCTTTTCAACACAAATACAAGAGACAATGAGAATTGAGAATACATTTGCACATGAATCACTCTAATTTTGCATCTCAACCTCTCATTTACCCTTTCAAATCTCATCCACTCATTTTGTCCCACCCTTTGAGGACAACATTTAAATTGTCACCTTATTTGAAACCATTTGAGAGATCAAACTCAACCAAGGATTAACCCATGGTCAATTCACTCTACCCCATACCCTTGGGATTTTACTATAAATATGAGCCATTTCTAAGCATAAACATATCCTAGAGAATTTGAATGCATAGCATCATTACTATAGGCAATTTGATAGAAATTGAGCCTTATCTTGAATATTTGAGAGCAAATTGTGAGATTTGAGAGCACATAATGAGCATTTGAGTTCATATTTGAAACAAATTGAGAGAATTGAGAGCTAGATCAAGTATTTTTATCATATTTTATCTTTCTAGGAAGGTCACTAGTAGAGATTAAGGTCGAGAGCTCTACTTGCAAAGTCTAGTTAGAGAACCATGGAATGTTATGGATGTTAAATGCAATTCTTTAGATTAAATTGTTTATTTCTTTCCATAGAATTGTAGCTAATTGTTCTAATTTCATGAAGGTGTATTAATTCACACACAAATGGCACCCACTGTGGGATTTTAATAGAATCCATTTAAAGAGGTTTCATACCTAATCAGATGAAAGAGTATCAACGAAAATAGTATCAGATGAGTTAGCATCTTCTTTGTACATGAGGAAAAAGTAAAAATCCAAAAAAAGAGAAAAGATCAAAATACAAAAAGATCAGAAAGATCAAAAAGCCAAAAACATTGGAAAAGTAGAAAAATAAGAAAAAGGAGAAAATTGAGCATGAAAAAAGCCAAAAATATTGAAAAAAAAAGTTGTCTTGGTGAAAACCTAGCAAATAGGCACCTTGATGATAAAAAAAGGAAAAAAATTATAAAAATTAAAAAAAAATTGAAAAAAAGAAAAGTGCCTTGGTAAAAACCTAGCAATAGGCACCTTGGTAGCAACAAAATAAAAAAAGTGAAAAAGAGCAATAATCCCAAAAGGTGAAAACCTGAAAACATGCACCTTTTGTCCCTTAGGTTTTTCTTAGTTGCATTTGTACATATTGCCTTTCATCATCTCATTTCTCCATATCCTCATTGCATTAGTAATTTGTGTATAAGTCATAATAAAGTCTCTCAGCTACATTGTTGCATTCTAGGTCTTATTTTCCCTAAGTTTCACATTGATCACATTTCTCACTTGGGGGCAAGCACCATGGATTTATGGTACTAAACGGATTCAAAAGTGCATAATCTTGGTCACACAACAAAAGTAGATTTTCAGACTTAGAGAGATATTTTGGAAACTTTGATGGATATCATTGTTCAACCCTAAACAGTTTGATCCTACAACATGATCCTTGAGTTTCATTGACTTATTTTATCAGGATTAAAAAGTGACAACACCTTAAATGATCAGAATGTTTGGAATTCTTTTTGAAAATCTTGATACATTGTGATACACTTGAAATTTTTGATGAGTTCATTAATTTTTTTGAGTCATATCTTTTTAGCTAATCGATGATGTTTTGACTAGATTGGCGATGATGGAGACATGATGTTTTCTTGGATTTTGTGTGACTATTTTGAGGGAGATTCTTTAACTTGTGTGAATTTGTCTAAGGACATGGTCATCAAAGAACTATCGAGGACATTCATATAGGAAGGAGGGTCAACCTTTGTTTGTTTACGCAAAAGGATACCTTGGCTATTTAGATTTTCAATATCTTAATACCAAAATCCACTTAAAACATTGAATCCATTGAAACCGGTATTCATACTCCCATAGTTGGTCAGTCAACTAGTGAGGGTTGTACCAGGTTCCTAAGAGAAGTTACCAGCTGAGATAAAAGTCATATTCATATTCTTATGGTCGCAGTGGCACCAGTAAGGATTGTATTGACTCCAAGTTCCACAATGCTCAATGATGAAAATATATCTCTTTTATAGTTCTTTCGCAAAAATCTAGTGACCTTTACTTGCATTTCATTGCATGTTCATGTTAGATTAATTGCATTATTTAGAGTAATTTTTCCAAGGACAAGGGGGTTCGTCATTTTTTGGGGGTTACATCATAATTTCAATGGTTTCAAATCAATTATGTGAGATTATCTTTTGCATTCATAGCATTAACCATTAATCATTATTTATACATATCTCAAATGAAAACAAAAAGAAAAGATACATTAAACATTATTCATTTATCCTTCATCCTTTAGAAATGTATTTCATAAACTAAGTTGCATACATCAAAATTCAAAAAAAATAGTTGCATTCATTGTACCTTTGTACTAAGTATTGCATCCATAACATTGCATTGCATAAACCATACATCAAATTAAAATCAAAATAATATAGAATTAGTTGCATAATCATCATTTGCATCCATATATCTATTTCATCTTCTAAGACATTGCATCCATAGCATAAATACAAAATAAGTGCATCATAGACATCATATAGATATGCATATAAAGAAATCTCACATGATCAAATCAAAATCAAAGGGAAATCAATAAAAAATCATCATAGATAAATGTCCATCATCAAATGTCTATAAAAAATCAGTATATCAAAGATACATCAACAAAATGATCCATACATCAAGTCCTGATAAAAACTCCATATGATACATCAATACAATATCCAGATATCTAGCTCATATATATCTCAAGACCCAACTTGGGCACCTGATCCATCTCCTGACCCATCGGGACCCCTATCACCTACTCTATCCTGTATGGAAGGTGGTGCGTGACTTGTGCTAGCACTCCTAGATAACTGAGCCAGGGTAGCCAAGAACTATTGTAACATCGTAGTCACCTGATCTAACCGTCTAGTAACTATAGTCATCTGTGCCTATAATCCTCGCACATCTTGTACTAATCTATCAACAATAGGAGGAACTAGAGGTGCCTGAGGTACCTAAGGGGCCTATGGTGCTAATGGAACCTATGGTATCACCTGTATCTGAGGTGCACCTTTAACATGTGTTGCACTAACCTAGGGATCTACCTGAGGGGGTACCTGTCCCTGTCTCTATGGAGATGCTAGTCTCTGCTGATCTTGGCCCTATAAAGGAACCTGCCTAGCTACTTGTACTGGTCTATGTCTCTATCCTACCCAAGATGTAGCTATAATGGCTTGAACCTATCTCTGCATCAAAACCTGTACCCGCCTCTGTCTAGGCTGACCGAACCCACCACCTCAAGCTCTCACATGTCCACCCTGTATCTGAGGTCCTACAACTCGCTATAATTAAGGAGCCCTAGGTACTCTCTACCTCTGGGGTCTCCTACCACCATCACCACCATCATCTCCATCATCAGTAGACAGCTTATCAACATCTGGAATAGGCTCCACCGGATCCATGAATCTAGTAATTCTATGGTGAGAAAACCACACTCGATACTCAACAAACATACCTACATCAACCACATGATCTATCATATCCCATCTAACATGGTCTAGCCACTCGATCTATACACATGAAAATTGATAATCCACCTAAGCTCCCCACTTGGATCACTTTGCTTGTACTCTAGCATACAATGCCATACCATGCAACATATCCTGCACACGTCCAAACTGACGAAGAACTCTCCCAAAGCAGAATCTCTCTATGCAAAGTGGTGATCGACCAATCATCCACCGAGGGGAAAACATATATGGAAGTTCATCATCATCCTCTCTCCATCCCTCACAGCCCAAGTACAGTCTCCATATGATCTGATCAATATCATCAATAGTCTGATGCTAGAACTCAACCTTGCCCAGACGATGCTGGACAATCATGCCATCATATAGAAAAGCGTAAGGATATCCTCAAGCTTGCACTCATGTTGATATGGGTCTAGTAATCAGGATATACTCCCGGGTCCATAGCTGTAACAATACTGCACCTACAAACATATCCGCACTATGCATGTATACCACCTCATGTAAATAATGATACAACTCTGCTAGTATGCAAGATTCCCAGTCTAATCTCCAAGGATGAGAAATTAAGTCCTCTAGTATGTGGCCCCATCCAACTAAAAATCCATGACCTCCCTATCCGGTAAGAGAAGTCCTCCAATGATGGCTCCTAGAAAAGATGGCAAAGTAGGAAACAAAGCAAACTATGCCCATGTAATGCTGTCATCACCAATAGGGGCGTCTCTCAACACCCATCTATATGCACTGCCATCATAGACCTAATCATAGTAGACCCTCTCTCCATGGGTCAGGATCCTCAGTAATCTATATACATCCTCTAGCATGATGGTCATCTCACTGAGGGGTAGATAGAAAGTATTATGGTTAGAGTGCCAATGCTCTGCCATAGCTGTCAATAAACCTCAGTTCAACTGAAACTAAGGAAGATATAGAAGGAATCCGAGCCCACATTTCTTGATCATACGTCTCTCTAGAGGGGTCAACTCATCCACCATATTGAAGACCCAACCTGCAACATTCTGTACATACATTTTACACTAATGTGCCTACATTTTGCAAATGAAGTGAGTTAGATTACTATCTTTTTATTGGTGGATCATTCTAAGTCAATCAAACATATTCAATCTATCTTTTCTTTTTCAAGCACAGCAACCTATTGTTCCTGACCTCTAGTTCTTGAGAAGGGATCAATTTGTAATATCTTTTAATCAATCTTATTGACACATCAAACATTCACTGGTATGATTATTCTAATATCCTAAAAACTAAGTAACATCATGGAATCACATCTTTTTATCTTGACAATTAATCTGGTCATCCAGATGATCAATCAAAGATAACTTGTTCTATTCTAAATAAGGTTTTCATCACATATCATCTTACGCGTCATTTCATTATGTGGAAGCATCATTTCATGCTATGCATCATTGAAAACCTCATACACATCATTGAAAATTTTGGAGGCATTGCTTTACAGCATACACAACATTTGCAAAGTCTGTGTCATTTAAACTATGATACACGTCATTACAATCTTAAATTTGCAAATGGGTTTCCTACACGTCATTTCAAACATGGGGTTCACATTTTGACCTAATTGCTATGTGGTTTTTAACACCTCATACATGTCATTTTACTACACAGATGCAACATTTCCCTATCCTACGCATCATTTAAAACCTCCTACGTGACATTTTTCTAAATCTAATCTAAAAAGAATAAAAAAATGACATTAAATGATATTAAAACAAGTAATAAATGCACCAGGAAGGTTCAATCACTCATCAGCGATCCATATTCAAGTGGTCTCTGATAATGGTGCACCCTCTTTCAAATCGATGCTCTCACATAGGGACCACCATTTCTCTTAATCACAGTAAAACCAGAGCAAAATCTCAATAGTAAAAAGTAAAAATGAATAGTAAATTTGGGTTTTTCAACCTATTTAAGCTATTTTGACCTAATTTTTGGAGAGATTTTTACCCCCTGGGACTTAAATCTATATTTTCTGCACATTGGGGCATTTGTGATCTTATTATCATTTTTCTTTATGTTTTTAGAAATGAAATCATTTATATCTACTTTTTCATCAATCACATCATATTTGCATCGGGACATCAAATATTTTATTTCTGTGGGGGCATATATCTTCAGATCATCAAATTAGGATTCTGGATCACATTTAATATCAAATTTGGGGCATTAAAAATTCAAACTTTTATCAGTGGGGCATTCTGCATCAAATCAAATTAGAGTTTCAAAACAGAATTGTGAATCAAGTTTTTTATCATCAAATCAAATCAGGGTTTCAAATCAGGTTTTTATCATCAAATCAGAGCAGTTTATCAATCAATCAATCAGTATCCAATCAATGATTAGGAAATGAAATTTTCTTTGAATCAATGCGCTTCACACATCAATTCAAAGAGGGGCATTTGTAGACACCCAAAATTGGCCAGGTGTCTTAGTATCATCAAAATTTGCAAATCTCAGCAAAATCTGAGCAAAATGCTTCAAATGCTTCAAAATGGATCAAAATAAATTTAAATGGACATTTATCAATC
This sequence comes from Thuja plicata, assembly GCA_018584345.1. Classification (NCBI taxonomy): domain Eukaryota; kingdom Viridiplantae; phylum Streptophyta; class Pinopsida; order Cupressales; family Cupressaceae; genus Thuja; species Thuja plicata. The sequence goes on along the minus strand of MU225820.1, from coordinate 3,211,488 downwards.
AAAGTGGATTAAATCAAATAAAATCAAGGGATTAATTAATCATGAAATCAAATAATTAAATTCAAGCCTAAAAGGATCAATCAAATTATGCAATTGATTTTAATCAATTAATTGTATGGTTTAAATCAAAAATCAAAATGAACCTATTCCTTACATGGCTAAATTAATTAAATGATTGAATTAATAAATTCCTAATATCTTTTCAACACAAATACAAGAGCCAATGAGAATTGAGAACACATTTGTAGATGGATCACTCTAATTTTGCATCTCAACCTCTCATTTACCCTTTTAAATCTCATCCACTCATTTTGTCCCACCCTTTGAGGACAACATTTAAATTGTCCCCTTATTTGAAACCATTTGAGAGATCAAACTCAACCAAGGATTAACCCATGGTCAATTCACTCTACCCGCTACCCTTGGTATTTTACTATAAATGTGAGCCATTTCTAAGCATAAACATATCCTAGAGAATTCAAATGCATAGCGTCATTACTATAGGAAATTTGATAGAAATTGAGCCTTATCTTGAATATTTGAGAGCAAATTGTGAGATTTGAGAGCACATCATGAGCATTTGAGTTTATATTTGAAACAAATTGAGAGACTTGAGAGCTATATCAAGCATTTTTATCATATTTTCTCATTTTAGGAAGGTCAATAGTAGAGATTAAGGATGAGAGATCTACTTGCAAAGTCTAGTAAGAGAACCATGAAATGTTATGGATGTTAAATGCAATTCTTTAGATTAAATTGTTTATTTTTTTCCATAGAATTGTAGCTAATTGTCATAATTTTATGAATGTGTATTAATTCACACACAGTATAATTTCATATAATTCCATACCAATCAAAACATCAGACAATTTTCAGGCAAAATAATTTAGAAAACTAGAAAATAATGTCTTAAAAGTAAGTTTTCTTCCATTCCAATCCTTCTTCAAACTTCTCCAACTCTCATATTTGAGTTTAAGAACTAAATTTATACAATTTTTTTTCATATTCAACCACCCAACTGACCTACAACTACACATAAACAAATTTTACCAATCTTTTAAAAAGTTGTCATGACAATTTTGAACAACTTTTGCAGTTCTTGTTCAAATGACTCAAAACATTCCCAAAACCTTTCAAACATGAAAAAATGGTTTCAAGACTCAAATTATGTAAATTCCAATCTATTTGGATAAATTTGGGTGGTTTGACAATATTTGAATTTATTAGGACCTTATAGGTCACTATCAATTTGATGGTTTTAATAGCCTTACAAAATGATTTGAATGGATTTCAAATGGTCCTTAGGACCTTACATAACCTTGAAACAACATTAAAGAAAAAATAAAATATCAAAGTAATTATGAGACATAAAATTAATATGTTCTCCTCCACCATAAAATCCCCCTTAAAATAATTCCAAGTCCCTTGGAAATGGGGTTGCAAAGATCTTCTCTTCATCTTCACTTTTGGTCTCTTCATCCTCTTGCTTAAGAATATGACCCTGCTATGAAAAAATTTATGCCCTTTCCAATCTGATTTATTTATCACTTGCATTGAAATGAACATAATGAAAAATTTATGGGAAAAATCAATTTTATTAGTATCAAAATCAATCATAAAATATGCATCTTTTTCCTCAAGTCTTCTTGTTGTCTCTTTCCATTTCTTGTTATCATCCTTATCATCCATCTGATCACTTTTTCCCTTTGTTATTGATTCATCAAAAAAATTTATTTCTTCAAATACTTCAACACTATTAATACCAAATTTATCAAAAATGTCAATCTTAATGCATTCTTCAATTGGTTCAACTTTCTCATCAATTTCAATCAACTGGAAATGAGAAGTAAATTCATCCACAACCATGCTTGATGATGAAAAAGAAACCATGGGTGTGTTTACCTCTTCCTCCTCTATTTCTTCTATCCTTTTTTTCCTTTTCCTCTTATGGATGATCTTCTTTATGTGACATTTTATCTTTTCCTTGATTGGTAAGTGTCACTTCTGCCCAATCCACTCTTTCAATTCTTACAATTTTTTTTCCAACCTGGTTTGTATCTCTTTTAACTTCATTTATATTTGTCTCTCTTCTTCCTCTTCTCTTTTCCTCCTTTCTTATTTCCACTTAATCCTTTCTTCTTATTTATTTTTCATTTTTGAAATGTTACCCTACATGTACCATACACACAAATCCATCTATTCAAGAAAGTCTCTTTTACCTTGCTTCTATTGCGCCTTTTCCTCACCTAGGTCTCCTCTTTTCCTCTACCTAGTCTTTTGGCAACCAACTTGCACAAACACAACACAAAACCACATAATATAATTTTTCTATAAATTTTAGGCTCTGATACCAATCTAATTCAGAGGTAAGGATCACTTTCACAACTTCATATAATCACTTAAGGTAAAACATACACTTTGCAACCCTTTAATTAAATCAACATACTAGTGTAAAATCTTCCACTTGGAAATAGACATTGATAACTTTAAAAAATTACCTAATGAAGCCAATCTATTAGAAGATATTGAAGAAAAAATAAATACAGACATTTCAGCCAATTTATATCCAAATCCAACAGTTATAACAAAAGATATATAATTCTTACCAAAACCGCTAATCCTAGGACAAAATCAGACCTGCACTTACAAAAATGATCATAACTTCTAAAAAAATTGATGAAATTGGGTAAAAAAATAAATAAAATGAAATTTAACTCATTAATATTTCCAAAAAATATAATTTTAATATATTTATCATTCCATATAAGTTCCTACTAATCAAAATATCAGACAATTGTCAGGAGAAACAATTCAGAAAACTAGAAACTAATGTCTTCAAAGTAAGTTTTCTTACATTCCAATCCTTCTCCAAAGTTCTCCAACTCTCAAATTAGAGATTGAGAACCAAATTTATACAGTTTTATATGATATTCAACCATCCAAACAACCTAAAACTACCCATAATTGTTTTTTAACAATCTTTTAAAAAGTTGTCATCAAGTTGCAAAAGTTGTGATGACAATTTTAAACAAATTTTACAATTCTTATTCAAATGAATCAAAACCGTCCCAAAAAATTTCAAACATGAAAAATATTATTTAAAGACTTAAATTATATCAATTCCACTCTATTTGGATACATTTTGTGTCGTTTGACCATGTTTGACTTTATTAGGACCTTATAGGAGACTATGAATTTCATGGCTTTAATAGCCTTACAAAATGATTTGAATGGATTCCAAATGGTCCTAGGACCTTACATAACCTTGAAACAACATTAAAGAAAAAATAAAATATTAAATTATTTATTAGACATCAAATGAATAGGTTCTCTTTCACCATATAACCCTCTTTAAATAATTCTAAGTCCCTTGGAAATGGGGTTGCAAAGATCTTCTCTTCACCTTCACTTTTGGTCTCTCCATCCTCTTGCTTAATAATATGACCCTGTTAAGAAAAAAATCATGTCCTTTCCTATCTAATTTCTTTTCCACCTGCATTTAAATGAACATAATGAAAACTTCATGGAAAAAATCAATTTGATCAGTATCAAAATCAATCATAAAATATACATCTTTCTCCTCAAGTCTTCTTGTTCTCTCTTGTAATTTCTTGTTATCATCATTATCATCCATTTGATCACTTTTTCTCTTCTTCCTTTTATTGATTCATTGGCAAAATTTACTTCTTCACCTACTTCAACACTATCTGTAGACACCTAAAATTGATTAAAATTTTTAATAAAATTGAGCTCGCTTCTATGCATTATTAATTAAATAATTATACATTATTTAGTTAATTTATGTCAACCTCCTAACTCAATTAATTTAATTAATCAGCCATTGTCCAATTAATCTAATCGTAACCCACAACCATTTAACTAATTAAATTCCTCTTCTTCTATTAATTTAAATAAATAGACTTATCTATTTAAATTAATTGACTCTATCCTATTATCCCACTTGTGATTAAATAAATCATATTTAATCTATTTAAGCACATGGCTCCTAAATTTAACCCCTAGCCTAACCTTTATTAGATACCCTAACCCATGGTTCTAACTCAACCCAACCCCTTCACACATACTAATCCCTTCTCAAGTTGGTTAACCACACTTAACTAGCTAAATCACCCTCCACTCATTCTCTATCCTCCCATCACATCCTCCTAATTTTTTCACTTTCCCTCTAATCATCCCTAAACCAAGTCTAATCACTCCCTAAACATTTGCACAATCATAATCCAAATATTAAGGAATCCTAACCCTCACCCAAGTCAACCTTCATGTCACATCCCTCAAATCCCCAACCATATATATTTAAGTATTACTTAAATTCTATTACATCCCCATTACACACTCCATTCATCTCTTACATCTTTGTCCCCTCTCACATCTCCCAAAATGGTCACATTCCCCCATTCTTCCAAACCTCTCTCATTGTGACACTTGTCATAGTGAGAGACATTTGAGAAAGTACAATTCATGTGCTCTCTCTCAAATGCATCTCCATCCTTCCTCAGGTTTACATTTTGACCCTCCATTCAACCCTCCTCTTGCCTATAAATTTAACCCTCTTCCCTTCACAAATCATCCACCATTTATGCATTGTTACCATTCCCATTTGAGAATGTAGAAACTTAAAATTGATTAACAAATGTAATTAAATTTATCTCTCTTCTATGTATTATTAATTAAATAATTATACATTATTTAATTAATATATGTCAACCTCCTAGCTCAATTAATTTAATTAATTAGGTATAGTAAAATTAATCTAATGTTAACCCACAACCATTTAATTAATTAAATCCCCCTTCCTCTATTAATTTAAATAAATAGATTTATCTATTGAAATTAATTTAGTTTATCCTATTATTCCACTTGTGATTAAATAAATCCTATTTAATCTATTTGAGCACATGGCTCCTAACTTTAACCCCTAGCCTAAGCTTTCTTAGATCACCTAACCCATGGTTCTAACTCAACCCAATCCCTTCACACATACTAATCCCGTCTCAAGTTAGTTAATCACACTTAACTAGATAAATCACCCTCCACTAATTCTCTCTCCTCTCATCACATCCTCCTAATTATCCCACTTTCCCTATGATCATCCATAAACCAAGCCTAATCACTCTCTAAACATTTGCATAATCATAATCCAAAGATTAAGGAATCCTAACCCCCACCCAAGTCAACCTTCATGTTACATCCCTCAAATACCCAACCATATGGATTTAAGTCTTCCTTAAATTCTGTTACATCCCTCTTACACATTCCATCCATCTCTTACATCTTTTTCCCCTCTCACATCTCCCATAATGGACACATTCCCCGATTCTTCCAAACCTCTTTCATTGTGACACTTATAACAATGAGAGACATTTGAGAAAGCACAACCCATGTGCTCTCTCTTAAATGCATCTCCACCCTTCCTCAAGTTTGCATCTTGACCCTACATTCAATCCTCCTCTTATCTATAAATCCAACCCTCTTCCCTTCACAAATCATCCACCTTTTATGCATTGTTACCATGCCCATTTTAGAATGTAGAAACCTAAAATTGATTAAAAAATGTAATCAAATTTATCTCTCTTCTATGTATTATTAATTAAATAATTATAATTATTTAATTAATTTATGTCAACATCCTAGCTAAATTAATTTAATTAGTTGGCTATAGTCTAATTAATCTAATGGTAACCCACAACTAGTTAATTAATTAAATCCCCCTTCCTCTATTAATTTAAATAAATAGAATTATCTATTTAAATTAATTCACTTTATCCTGTTATTCCACTTATGATTAAATAAATCATATTTAATCTATTTGAGCACATGAATCCTAACTTTAACCCCTAGCCTAACCTTTCTTATATCACCTAACCCATGGTTCTAACTCAACCCAACCATTTCACACATACTAATGCCTTCTCAAGTTGGTTAATCACACTTAACTAGATAGATCACCCTCCATTCATTCTCTCTCCTCCCATCACATCTTCCTAATTCTCCCACTTGTCCTCTAATCATCCCCAAACAAAGTCTAATTAATCCCTAAATATTTGCACAATCATAATCCAAAGATTAAGGAATCCTAATCCTCACCCAAGTCAACCTTCATGTCACATAACTCAAATCCCCAACCATAGGAATTTAATTATTCCTTAAATACTCTTATATCCCTCTTACATACTCCATCCATATCTTACATATTTATCCCCTCTCACATCTCCCAAAATTTTCACATTCCCCCATTCTTCCAAACCTCTCTCATTGTGACACTTGTCACAATGGGTGGAATTTGAGAAAGAAAAATCTATGTGCTCTCTCTCAAATGCATCTCTACCCTTCCTCAAGTTTGCATCTTGACCCTCCATTCAACCCTTATCTTTCCTATAAATTGAACCCTCTTCCTTTCACAAATCATCCACCTTTTATGCATTGTCACCATGCCCTATTGAGTTTCAAAAGAAAGACTCATAACATCCTAATGCCAAAATCATCCTATAATTCATTCTCATACATCCCTTTGAATATTGAGAAATACATTTGATCACACATCCCTCAACATTCAACAAATCTACACATCAAGGAAAGCTTCTTGGGTGCTTGAGGTTTGCATTCACGTTTGAGTTCTTATGTTTTTCTTTGTCTAATCATATATGTGGTAATATTTTAGTTTTTTGAGTGTTTTAACTTGTTATTACTTTCCTTAGCACACTATTTCATTGCACACATTTTGGCATGCCCAGTGGGACCCAATTTATTGGTCATTTTTCTCATCTTTTATTTCATTAAGTACTAACCAAAACTAACATTTGTATCATTTTGAGTGTCTTATTGCAAGGTTTGATCATGTTTGCAAGTTGGAAAGGGGAGAATAGGTGGTTGTGTTTCTGTATATATATCATCATTTTTACACAACCTAAAAATTGAAGACCTAGTAGAAATGTGGGGAGAGTCGGTGGGAATGCAGGAAAAGTCGGTGGGATCGCGATTCGGTAGATTGTACTTTTTTGACAGATTGAGAGCTATTTTCTTCTATTTTCTGTCTAAGTTCTCTATTTTTATCAGTCTGGCGGGAACACAGTTTGACTACACGAGAATTCCATCTAACTTTTTTGCACCTTAAGGCATTCTTTATGTACAGATTATTAAAAAAACTGTAAAGTCAACCGCTCGTGGGATCGTTGTTTGAACCAATGGGAATGTGGTTTGACCAGGCAAGATTTTTGTTTGACCCTGCGGAATCGTAGTTTTTCTGACTTTATCTTTTGTTTTCTACAAGTCTATGGGATTTCCTATACGGATGATGAGATTGGTGTCTTAATTTACAAATTTAAAAGAATAAAAATTACTCATTCTAATTTGAAAACTTGAAATGAACCCACACCTAGTTTGGTGCACTAAAATAAACAAAAGGATAAAAAGAACCTCTCAAATCAAACACTTCAATTTGGTTTTTAAAATCAAATTTACCACTCTTGAATGCCTAAGGGACAAATGAACAAAGAAAAAAACACTTCAATTTGGGCATAAGACAAACTCACACAATTTTGAATGCTAAGGTAAAGAAAACATATCCTTTCAAACAAAATTTCAAAGAATTTTGGAAGAAAAGAACCTTGCATGCTAATGATGAGTGTTTGATGTCATAGATAGAAATAAATTAGATAATTAGTTGTCAATTTGGAAAGAATGAGTTCTTGGTGTGTCTGAAGGAGTGTTTTTCAACACTTCCTTAGAGCTATTTTTATTTTTTGCAAAACCTTGGTAAAGTAAGTGACATACTGTTAGTAGCTTATATCTATATCCTCTCCCCTTGCCTTCATGGACCTTGGGTGACAAGAAAGGTTAAGTTTATTATTCTACTTCTAGAGAGGCATATCTAGAGGGTGCATTTCCCCTTTAGAGGACGACCTCAAACTGGTAATCTCTTCAATTGGTATAGAAATAAGACACTAAACAAAGACTTATTTCATATCCCACCAAGCTCAGGCAATGTGTGTTGATGGTAGTCTATACTAGGTGAAGTATCCCTAGCATATCGACATGGTCAAATATGCTCTTAAGTGAGTGGCGTGCATACAAACTAATTTGGGGGGATACCATGAAATCTTATTAAAAGACATTTAAACTAGAATCCTACCCATTTCATCTCCAAAAATGTGATAATATTTGTACGGGGAGGATAGTAACCTCCCCAAGATCACTCACACATTTGTGCCACCTTGAGTGTTTGGAGTCGGATAATATGACATCATGACTGGAGCCATTATGTGTCTGGTGATTGTTGTATTCTAATTAGCTCTTGTGTGTGTGCCTACATTTTCAAGCATGGATTTCCAAAGTTAAGCCGAATCCTTAAGGTAGAAATTTCTTGTGCGTGTCTTTGATGCTACCAAACCCATGAAAACACTTTCAGAACATACACATTTGAAAGGTCCAAGTCTTTTTCTAAAGAGATCAAATATGTGTTATTCTTGCAAGGTTTCTTTGTCCCTTGCAAAAATTCTTGCTCACTTGTCCCAAAAACACAATCATTGTTCCAAAAGTAACCAAGGTAAACTTACTCTAGTCACTTCCTAGTTCTAAATATTCCAAATTTACTATTATTGTCAAACTTGGGCACATGTTGAATTTAGGGAAATACAAGAAAGCAAAAATCCAACTACTTGACATATATTGATAGCAGAAGTTCACTAACCAAGAGACCAAGAAATATCATCATATTGTGAATTTTGTCTAACAAGAGATCTAAGAATGTGAAAAGTATGAAAAAATCATTTTCAACATGAAACTTTCACGCTTCATGGGCAAGTATAATTTGAACAACACATTTATCAACTTTTAAAGATAAGAGTAGTCAGCACATCACAAACTTGTTCATCCTCTCTTCTTCCTCCAAAAGCTTGCATCTCCATCATTGCATTTTTAAAATCATCCTAGGTCATCCCTTTAGGTATGCATCACACGATCAACCAAGCCACATCCAAAATCCAAATCCATATCCTAGAATCAAAACATCCCAAATTTTGTATCACATCCTTATTAGTTGCGTAAAACCTACATCTTAATCAAATTCATCCATTAAGCTTTACTCCTTGACTAAGCATTGTCTAGGATAGCTCACTATGTCCTTGTAGCCTCATCACCTTGATCCAAAGGTTGGTTTGAATTGACATAGAATACCGTCATCCGAAAGACCACAAGCTTTTCCTAGGTTGACAAAATTCACATCCATTTGAGCATACATTAGGAAAGGAAACTCATCATCTTCATGACACAAAATAATCCATTAAGTATTCTAGAACATCCTCGTCATTTTAGGTTGTCATCATCCTTAGGTATCATTCGCATTTTCAATCCCAAGTATTTCATCCCCACCATCCTTAGATCATCCTAAGAACATTTTCACACCACCTTCTAGAGGCCTTTTTATCTTTAAGCACATCATCCATCCCAGGACACATTTCATGCCACCTAAAAATCATTCCAAGAAGAGAAAGGATATGGACTCCAATCTTTCCACTAGCTTGTTTGACCCAATAATGGATCCAAACAATGCCATGATCTCTTTTCACCTATGACACCAAGTGCAAGTTGAGCATGTATGGGTCGATCCCACTAAGGTCCTCACCATTAGTTCCATGGAATATTTTATGAATCATCCCGGCCACACACACATGTTCAATGCCATCATAGGCTACAATAGAATGACCATACTTGATAATTTTCAATGTGAGGGTATCACACTTCCACCAGAGCTCTGACCTCCGCATAACACCCACCCCATGCAAATCACAACCACCATATTACAACCCATAGTAGAGGAAATTGTCAATCCAGGCCAAAGAATGTCCAAAATTACCTCACTCATCCCTCACTTACTCCATTACCACTACTTAACCCATTATGCAAACTGTAGCATAATCAATTCCATTTTTTGTTATGGGAGAATCATCCTCCAACCATCCTCCACCTTTAGAATCACAACCAATCCAACACACCACTAACCAACTATCACAACCCACTTCTAACCCTTTATTCATTGTACAACCTATCACCTCCCAGCTCATTTCCACTCAACTGATCATCTCGCAACCACCCGTCATAGAGGTCACTTCCACATCCATGGAAAAATCATTTCCTCCTACCATTCCACCACTAGAACAACAAAAACCATATTTCACCATGGGCATGCCACCTATGAGATCCTTTAATCAACCCTTATTACCTCAAGGCCCAATGTTCCATTCTCAACCAACAGAACCACCTTAGAATGCGCCATCACCCCAATCCAACATTCAAGTACAACCACATGTGTCAACATCCCAACAAGATTCTCAAGCTTAGCATACCTTAAAAGTCATCTCATCCTCCACTTGGCATTTTTCCCATGCTTCTTTACAAGCCCTTGGGGTTACCACACATCACACACTAGAACCCCTACCACCTCCTAGGCACAACAATAATTCTTCATTCCCTTCTCTCAACAAACGCAACCCCAGATCAACCCATATTTACTAACTACTTAGCCATACCACTATCTGCAGTAGCACAAACCATTCTACCTCCCCAATAGCCGAGCGCTTCCATAAGCATCAACCTCATCATCAACCTTTACAACACCTATCCATCATATGGTGTTACTAAAACCCAACCCAACTACATAGGCCAATCATACATTCGTCCAACCTATCAGGTGTTACAACCAGCCCAACCCATCTATCAATAGCCAACACAACCTACCTATCAACAACCCTTGCAGCCATAACCAAATGTACCCATTCTCCCCTCAAAACCTACTTATCTGGAGGGAAAATATCCTTACCTTACACCGCAATATCTCCTACAAAATCCTTCATAAACCCCAACTCAGTTTGACCCATATCAAACACCTGGCTCCAACATACTAGGGGAACCTACTCCACCACCTATCAAAGTGGAGTGGGAAGAAATGAAAAACAATATCAAAGAACTTCAAGCAGGGACCGTTAGAAAAACCTTCAAATTTGAGGAAGTGTGTCCCTATCCATTCAACTGTTCCATCACAACGGTCCCCTTCCCCAAACACTTTGAGACCCCAAAATTTGACAAATATCAGGGGATGGAAAATCCTGTCAGCCACATTCAAGAGTTTTACATGGCTTTCCAAGAGTTTCTTACAAGGATAACTAACTAATGCACCCCTTCCCAAAGAGCCTAGGAGGAACCACCCTTGAATGTTTTTATAAAATCCATTATGGAGTGGTTTCCAGATTCACAAAATTATCTAAGAGTTTTATAGCCCAATATGAGAACAATACCGAGACTGAACTATATCTCCTAGACCTATGTAATTCCAAACAAAAATGTGTGGAAAGTCTAGAAGATTACCTTTAGAGATGGTAGGGGCTCATCGCAAAAATGTCATACCAAGCCCTTGAAAAAAACTTTACAAATATATTTATTGATAATCTACACCTTAAACTGGCACACCAAAAGCACATGACCTACTTGAAAACATATCAAGAGANAGGGGAATGGATCACAAAAGGGGCATCCTAGATGATGGCACCATAAATAATTGTAAATAACCTATGTCTGATAGGTTCAACAATGATCAATCCCTTGAACAAAAAAATTGTTTTGACGGATGGTACCACAGATACCAAACATGTATATATTATTGTAGCCATCCCTAAGGAACCCACACTAGCATATTAGTAACCCACACCAACATATCAGTAACCCAAACTAGAATATCAACAAAATTATTATCTAAAAACCCCATGCCAACAAGCCGCACCTACCCACCTCCTGGGATAGGTTACTAACCAAACTTCCAACCTCTAGAAAATCAGACAACCTCCATATCAGTTCTACAAGGACAACTTAAGACACGATCCCAGAGTACACAGAAATACATGTTTACCCCTTTGGTGAAAGCCATAAATGCCATCTTCCTCCAAATGGCTAAGGCCAACATGATTATATATGCGTAGACCCAACCCTTTGATGATTCTACCCCCAAGATACCATGCTATAAATACAACGAGTAATATTACTATCACCGTGCTAAAGGACACACCATTGTAAAGTGCATGAAACTGAAGCACTACATCTAGGACCTCATCGACCTTGAAGAGATCACAGTGGAATCTCTATAATAGACCTCATCCACTGCTAACTTGAAAATATACCAAAATGTGTTTCCTCAATAAAACACTAGCAAGGGCCTACCAATCCCAATTTTCCCTTGAACCAAGGAAAATACAAATAGGGAGATCAGGCTAATAGAAAGGATTATGCCAATCCCCACATAAACTATGACAAATTAATCAGTTGTATCTCCCAGGTTGAACCCACTATCAATGTAATCCATGTCAAAGGTGTATGTGTCTAAATGTTGACCTCTAAATCAGCCACAACACAACATAGTCATTGCTCATCGTTGAATTGTGAAGATGAACATGAATTTCTCATTCCACAATATTGATCAAATCGACCTGTTGCCTCCTATTGAGTTGGGGTGTTTAATTACTCTTATAACGAGAACCAACAACCATAGACCATTGCTAAAATGGAGGATTTGAAAGCCTTGAAAACTGAAATGAAATTTAATCTATATGAGAGATGCAATTGTAATCTAAGAATGAAGATGCAGATTTTAATCTAAGAAACTTGAAAGAGATAACATAATTAAGCTACTTGACAAGTAAAAAAACTAAATTGAGATGAAAAAATGTCATTAAGCTAAATGAGATTACACTAAATATCCAATAAAAGCTTGGAAACATGAGAGAATTGAGACAATAATTCACTATAGTTTTGGTACTTGAAAATTTTCCTCCTCAAATGAAGGAAAGAAGGTCCATAATATAGAAAATCCTTAAGAGAGGATGAAGAGTTTCTTGGGAAGAAACGACTGACTCTTCATCTTCATGGAGGAAGGTGAGACAAATATGAAGGAATTATTTAATTAAATAAATGAATTATTGCCACATGGGTGGCTTTTTAC
>MU225820.1:3161843-3185842 GCA_018584345.1 Thuja plicata | reverse complement strand
AACTTGTGAGAGTTCCTTTGCCCTGTTAGAAGCAGTCTTTACAATATGAGTACAATGACCTGGTTAAAGGTCAGACCCTGTTAGGAGTCTTTTACAAAACCCTATTAAAGGTATATGGCTCACTGCCCAATAAGATGAAGACAACAACCTTCTGAAAGATGATATGCACTATATCAAAATGAATTGCTGTGATGACACTGTTGTCTGATCTATTTTGTGTATGCACAAATTCTCTTACTCTCTTAAAGAGCTATATCATATACTAACTTCATAGTATTGTTCCTCTGTATCTTTCTCTTACATAGTAATCAACACTTCTTTCATATCTTTACATTACATACTTATATATGCAAATTCGAATAGGCACAACCCAAAACAAAACACTAGTCGGCCCTAAAACAAAATATACAATGCTTCTGAACAAGTCAGCTTCAAGCGTGTTTACTACAATGTTAATTACATCATTACAAACATATAACAAAAGGTGCTTAGCCATTATATCACAAAATAACACACATTGATCAAAACACTTAGTCAGCTTCCATGCTCTGTCTCCTGGACTACTAGTCTATTGATTGGCTTGTAACTTTGTCGTACTATAGTTCCATACTATGCGTGTCTACATGTAGCATGTACACATGTCATACAACTTATATCTAAACGCGCATAAGCTGAATTGATCTCTCGCATGTGCATTGATGTGCTGATCGCTGAGTAACTCTATCTGCCCTATTTTTCTTACTTAGTCATTTTGTCTTTCATGATAGAAACTAAACATGACTTTGTTTCCATGATGACAACACAAAATGAGTCATGCATCCTTAGGTAGTCAACTTTCCAACAATCTCCCCCTTTTTCATTTATGGCAACAAAGGAATGTGGTCAAGTTACTCAAAATGAATTAACACAAAAAGTGACTATATAACATCATATATACACATACTTCTCCGTATATACACATTCTATATTACTCCCCCTTTGACATTAATGACAAAGGTGTACAAAAACTTGTAATTCTATTGCATACTTACTCCATATACACTTCAAGGTACGCTATCTTAAGAGATTGGATCTCTTTCTGCCAAAATTTTTTCATAGCATCAACTATTTGTAGATGCATGCACAATGCATATGTCAGCTTCTCCATTTTTATCAGATCCATGCAGGGACCTTGATCATATGTCACAATAGTGGCATCAATCTATTTTATGTTTTCATTAAGGACTGCTAAGGATGGCGCAAGTGCATTTCTTAACTATGTTTGCCTTACCCTTATCTTGCTGATTTCTAACTTTGCTTTCTCAATTTTGTCTAACTACCCTTGGTAGACATTGTTACATATGTTCATGTCTTGCGTTGAAGTTTCAACTGATTTTCTTATGCTATCTATCATTAACTCTACCTCTTCTACCTTTTTGGTGTGCTCAAAGGTGAGCTTTACTCTGTCCATACAATTTTCTATGACTCTCTTTCCTTTATCTGCCAATTCCTTTAGTATAGACTGCCCAATCTTTAAGGAGTCCAAGTCTAAGGTAAAGTTCTTTACCAAATCATCCAGTCTCTCCTTCTTGTATTCATCTTCAACAATCTTAGTAGTAGAGTCTACTAAGCTTATAAAGTGTGATTTGAAGTTTGAAAAAATGTTGTCCACATCTTCAACTGATTGGACTTTGGCTACTTTCTAATCAGTAGGCACTAAGTCATTCAAAATGTTCACTGTTTCCAAAAAGCAAGGGTTCCTCATCACTTGTTTTTCCTTTTCTTTTTCCATAGAAAGAACGATGATTTTGATTAGGTCTTCTTCTCCCCATGCATCCAAACTTGGTGAATCAGGAGTTAACCTTGACAACAATGAGGTAGATGGTTGAGTGGATGGTGAGAATATAGTGTTTTGATTGGTATCCATGCATTCAACCTTCACTAGTTTCTCTTTTATCAGCATCTTGTCACCTTGAATATCATCTTGAGTATCTTCATTTATGTCAACTTGATCATTGATGGGAACTTCATCTTGTTGTGTGGCGGTATCATCAGTGCACATTTCTTCAGTGCTTACAAATGCCTTATCAACTTTGTCCATATCTTTTTTAGATGCAGTCATAGATATCTTGACATTGTCAACTACTATAGTGTCTTCTGAGTCTTTATCTGTATCAGAAGTTATTGTCACTATGGGCACTGAGGCCTATGGACCTGTCATGGGCGCAGTATGAATCACTAGAGTTGTAGCCTATTTGGGAGGAGCTGGAGTAACTTTTGTTGTAGGTGCCATTGGTGGATACATGTGTTTGTCCATAAAGACTTGTGCAAATGCCTTTTCAGTCTCCTTACCTATCTGTTCATACTCCTTTTTCATTATTTGTAAGGTCCTTGTCTTAGTTCGGAGATGAGGCTTCACTAGATCTAACAATATAGCCTTCTCATCATGCGAGCATACAGGAAGAAGAGTATCCAATGTTTCTTCTCTTATCCCCATATCTTCCTCAATTGCATGTCTTTTCATGATCTCCAACAAGTTCCATAACTGATCCGGTATCACTGTCTTGAGTTCAAGAACTGTCTTTTTAAACTTGATCATATGAGAAATAATCATAGAGTGTATCTCGGTCTTATCAATTTCTTGATACTTGTCATAGACTTTAGATAGTGTATCTAATATCCCTTCATTAACAATCATGTTCCTCAACACATTTAGACTAGGTCTAAATCCTACCTTAGGAGGAGCTTGAATATTCTTAGCTTTTCTCTGAGTGTTCCTCGAGGATGGGTGATTTGTAGGCACCTTTTTTCTTCCTCTAGTCTTCTTGCTTGGTGTAGACAGTGGAGATGAATCTAAGTCAATGGTGGTAGAGGGCGCAGAGGTGCTCTCTACTTTCTTCTTTTTCTAGATCTGTTCAGCTTTCTCAAGTTCTTTTGCTATCTTGGCATCTCTGGCTTTGTCAAGATCTTCTTGGGTGACTCCATGAACTTTCAGTATGTTGGATGGAATTCTAAAAGCTTTCCTTTTATTATCAGCATTGTGTAAGATAGTATCCACTTCATTGGTCTTCTCTCTATAAGTGCCCCACCTAGGCTCATTAGGATCTTTGGGCACTGAAAATAGAACTTGCACATATCCTTCTAACACATGTTCTTCCACTTCATAACCAAGAGGATGAATCCATTTGGTTCTCGGTTCAACTGCCTCCATGCATGTGCAATATGTTTCTACCATGAAGCATATGGTATCCTTGTATTTTTTTACTATCTTCTCAGATAATCTGTACATGTTTTGCATTTTGATTTGGAAAGTCTTTATATCCATATCTATAGCATCCCTTGCACTTCTCTCTAATGTGACCTTGAGTGATATCTGAGACATTGTGGGTTTTCTCCTGTCTAGGTAAAGGTTTGCAGCCTTTCCAACTATATGGAAATACAAGTAGATGATCAAAGATCCAAACCTAAATGTCTTGCTCCTGTCATGTTTGATGATTCAGATGTTTTTAATCAATTGACTACGCAAGATCTCACATAAGTTGTATTGAGTGTTATCCTTCACCATTCTTATAGCTGCTAGGAATGTTGCTACAGAGACACTATTCAATCTACTAGCTTGTTGAAACTTATATTTGAGTATCATTGTCAGAAGTTTTATATCATCTTCTTTGATAGGGTCAACTGTCATTACTCGCTTGTCACTTCTGGATAGACAAACTTGTTCAATCTACTTTTTGACATCCTTGCCAGTGGGAAAGAGTGGTCCAGTGTTGGGAAGTTTGGTTAATTTATGAATTAAGTCTATGGTGATACGCACAGGGACCTCACCAATCCAGTAAATATCATCATGTATTCTTCTCAATAAAATCCTTACCCATTCGGCTCATCAAACTCATGCGCATTAGAATACTTGAAGATGGGGTTATCAATTAAGTGCGCAAATTCATCTTTGAATGTGTAGTCAGGTTTGATCATGGATGCCATATGAGTAGCTATTTTAACATCTCCTATTGTTTCCTTTTTATAGTATATGTACACGCGAATATCTTCCATGTGAACAACACCTAGCGGGGTTTTGGAGAAAGGCCCTTCCACATCATCTAGTATGGATTTGAATGGATGCCTCTTGAATAAAAACCTTTTCCTCTCTGCTATATCAAACACAACTGGAGTCACCATACTTACTTGGAATTAGCTTAAGTAGGGTTTCAAAAAATTCTGAAACGGCGCGACTACTAGTGTTCTGTTTCAATCTTCTTGTCTATTTTCTCAACTACCAAATTTGTTATGCCTTCGTGCCTTGATGTCTGGTGCTCCAATGCTCTCCAAATTCTGTGCTCTTCGAATGAAAGTGTGAAGATGATCGAATATTTTCCTTCTTTTTATACAATCTACCATATTTAATGTTTGCAACTGTATGAAAATTACCCAGTGATTTTGAAACTTTGATCCTGATGCATTTTAGACAATGCGTGAATGCACATATCAATATAATGTTCTTGTAAGCATGATTTCATAGGCGCATACTCAAAGGTGAGTATACCAACCATGTAGGGGTCCTGAGCTAGAATAGCTCCCCCTAAGAAGGTCTATTCAAGCAGAAGTAGAGGGTGTGTCCACTGTGGATGCATCAACTACTTTGTCAACATCTTTGTCCTTCTTTACTTCAACCCAAATTTTTCTTGAACAAATTTAACTTCTCCTTTTCCTTCAAATAGTGATTTCTTAGGTTCATCTTGCTTTTGAGTTTTGGATCTCCAAAACTTTGAGATGTGTCCTACCTTTCCACATGTGTGACAAATAATAGGAGGTCTGATGCTTTTGTTCATCATGCTGCATTTCTTTGCTGTGTGTCCATTGTAGTTACATATCTGACATGTAGTGTTCTGCAAATTCCTTTGAGGTTGATTTCTCTGATTTTTTTGATTTATTCTTCTTTGATTCTGCTATGACTGAGTTCTGCAATGTATAGCCCTATGACCAAATTTATTACAAGAGAAACAATAACAATTGAAGGGTCTTACCTTTTTGCAATCTCTTGCCAAATGACCATGTTTGTTGCATGCATAACAAGTTCTATTAACTTGTATGATTTCCCTTTTTGGTAGATCTACTTTAATCTCTTCAACATTTTCCACTTCCCTTGCTTCTGAAGGTGCTTCATGAGGTTTCTCTCTTTCCTATAATGAATTGTCTTCAGTTTGTGTTATATTGAATCCAAGACTAGTAGTGTCACCTTTTTGCTTTTGTGCATTGAGCTGAGATTGAAGTGAATCAGAAATTGTATGAAGTTTATCAATCTTATCCTTTGCTTCTATCAATTCAGATTCGAACTTCTTTTTTATGTGTTCCAATTCCAGAGCTTTCATGTTTGCTTTTAAAAGTTCATTATCTAGTTGCTTTCTTTCTTTGATCTTTTCTTCAATAGTGATTTGGCTATCTGTGAGCTGTTCATCCAGATTTTCAACTTTATCCTTTAGAGACATATTCTCTTCATTGAGCTTTTTGATCATTTTCCCTAAGTCACTTTTAGAATAGTCTTTCAAATATTTTCTTAGTTTCTTGATAAGAATTTGTGAGCCATCAACTTTCAGTCTAGGTTCTTCATTTTCTTTTTTAGATCTATCAAGATCTTCAAGAGCTGCTTCAAGATTCTTTTTAAAATGTTTTTCTTCTACTGAGTCCATGATCTCCTCAAGTGGTTAAACTTATTTGCTGAGGACCAGAGCTCTGATACCAACTATTAGAAACACTGAGAGGGGGGGTGAATCAGTGTTTGTTTATTAATTACTTTTTAGCAACTTAAACATAAATCAAACATACATAGAATGGAGCTTAACATAAAAACTCATAACACATGATATGATTATGGGGAAACCTTGATTAGAGGAAAACCTCGGTGGGAATTAGTAACCACAAATATTGTACTAAGTATAATGAACTTGTGAGAGTTCCTTTGCCTTGTTAGAAGCAGTCTTTACAATATGAGTACAATGACTTGGTTAAAGGTCAGAACCTATTAGGATTCTTTTACAAAACCATTTTAAAGGTATATGGCTCACTGCCCAATAATATGAAGGCAACAACCTTCTGAAAGATGATATGCACTATATCAAAATGAACTACTGTGATGACACTATTGTCTGATCAGTTTTGTGTATGCGTGAATGCTCTTACTCTCTTAAAGAGATATATCATATAATGAATTCATAGTAATTTTCCTCTGTATCTTCCTCTTACATAGTAATTGACACTTCTTTCATATCTTTACATTACATACTTATATATGCAAATCCAAATAGGCGCGACCCAAAACAAAACACTAGTCGGCCCTAAAACAAAATATACAATGCTTCTGGACAAGTTAGATTCAAGCGTGTTTACTACAATGTTAATTAAATCATTACAAACATATAATAAAAGGTTCTTAGCCATTATATCACAAAATAACACACGTTGATCAAAACACTTAGTCGGCTTCCATGCTCTGTCTCCTGGATTGCTGGTCTATTGATCTGCTTGTAACTTTGTCGTACTATAGTTCCATACTATGCATGTCTAGATGTAGCATGTACACATGTCATACAACTTATATTTGAATGCACATAAGCTGAATTGATCTCTCGCACATACGCTGATGTGCTGATCACTGAGTAACTCTGTCTGCCCTATTTTTCTTACTTAGTCATTTTGTCTTTCATGACAAAAACTAAACATGACTTTGTTGCCATGATGACAACACAAAATGAATCATGCATCCTTAGGTAGTCAACTTGCCAACAATATAGGTGGATTGGCCAGATATTGTTTGATTTTTTGAAGACCTTGTTCAAATTATTTATTCCATTCATAGGTCACACCTTTATGTAGAGTTTTAGTAAATGACTATGACTTGTTAGCTAGCTATGAGATGAAGCACCAGATAGACTAAAGCTGACCTTGAAGACCTCTCATTTGATTTATATTGTGAGGTGGAAGAATTTCCATGATAGATTGGACCTTTTCAGGATCCACCTAGATACCTTTTGTGGAGATGATATAACCAAGCAATTTTCTGGAAGTTACTCCAAATGCACATATCTTAGGATTGAGACGTAGTCTGAACTTTTCCATATGATCTAGTATAGGGCCTAGATCAGTAAGATGTGCTTTCCTATCCATGATTTTAGCAAGGGTGTCATCAACATAATCCTCCATTTTTTTGTGCATCATATCATGAAATATACTAGTGACTGCTCTTTGATAAGTGGCTCCAGCATTCTTGTGACCAAAAGGCATAACATTCTAGCAGAAAGTGCCCCATGCACAAGTGAAAGAAGTCTTTTCTTGGTCCTCTAGTGCAATTTTTATTTGGTTGTAGCCAGAGAAACCATCCATTAGGGAGTACATTTTATACCGTGCTGTCATATCCACAATCATATCAATGTTGGGTAGTGGGAAATCATCTTTTGGACATGCCTTGTTTAAGTCCCTGAAGTCTGTGCAGAATTTGATAGATTTGCCATGCTTTGACACTGGAACTATGTTGGAGATCCATTCTTCATAGTCAATTGCTCTGATGAACCCAGCTTTTAGGATTTTCTCTAATTCTGCCTTGACAAGTAGAGCAACATGTGGATGCATTTTTCTAAGTTTTTGCTTGACTGGTTTTACTCCAGGAGCTATTGATAGGTGATGCATGATAATATCAAGATCTACACCGAGCATGTTAGAGTATATCCATGCAAATTTTATCTTTTTCTCTTTGAAGAAATCTATGAATTCTTTGATTTCTTCTACAGACAATGATTTAGCCACATGAATTATGTGCGGAGGTTCTTCTGTACCCAAATTTACTAGTTGAGTTGGCTCAATTAGCACCAATGATCATTCCTAGAAATGACTCAGAAGTGCATCAAGTATCTGATCCTTAGGCCCCTTAGAGAGGTTTTCACTTTTAGATACATCTATTCTTTTTAATTTTTTCGGCTCTGACACTATCACAATGTGGTTTTCACCTTTAGGGCACCTTTGTTTTTTCTTGATTTTATGACTAAGATACTTGATATCACTTTTGGTCATGCTGACACTATCTTCGCTAGTGGAGGATGTTACAGGTTCAATAATGTGGAGATAAAAGGCTAGGGCATAGTCATTTTGGAATGTGAGGACTTCATTGGATGAGGAAGGGGAATTTTAGTCTATTATCTTGGGATGTTGGAGTGAGAGAGAAGTGACGGGTTCAAGTGCATTCACAGTATAATCATCGAAAGCACGGACTAGTAAGCTAAGACCTAGAGAAATCTCATCCAAAGGTGTATTTGAATCCCTTTGACTCCTAGAAACCATAGTAGAAGACATGTTAACATCTATGGAATTAGACTTATTAGACCTTACACAAGACCCTTCACTTATGTCGAGAATGTTTTCAGATGTATGTGTAGTATCAACATTCCTATCAAAGGATCCTTTTGAAAGACTGTCGAACTCATATTCATGGGAATCTATGTCTGAAATTAGACTGGAATGTTTGCACCATGAAGGTTTGAGACTTTTTTTTAAACCATTGTGTTCTTGCACAAACTTCTCTTTAAACTGTGATGGTATGTATCATTCACCCCAAAAACCAGGATCTTGTGACACTTTCCATTGTTCATATGTCAGAGGAGTGAATGAAATAGCACCATTGGAGTCACTGCCAGCCTTGGTTGTACTGAAATATATTATGATGTTATCTGGCTCAACAAAGAATGCTTCCAAATTTGGAGGAATAGGATAATTAAATTAATCCTTATCGGAGTTATCCTCTAAGGTGTCAACTGTAGTTGTGCCCTCAGGTTCTAACTCTAGTCCAGGTTCAGATTCATATACAAATGTTTTAATCCCTAGATGGAATGAGATCTTTGTGAAGCCTAAACCAGTTGTATCTTTCATCCTTCAACCCATATCTTTAATAGGTTCAACTAGCCCATTACCATTCATCCCTATTGGACCACTCCCTTTGTATCCAAAGCATTTCATGATTTTAAGACCTAGGGTACTCTCTTCAGATATGTCCTTTCCTTTTGTAAATCCAAGCTTTAATATCTCTTTCCTCATCTTCATCTTGTAATGGTGTTGAAGCCCATACGAAGGCACCATCATAATTTATTTCAGGAGGAGTAGTAGAAGATCTATTGTTATTAGAAGGTCTCCCATAGGAATGAGGAGATGGAGGTAGAGCTGCTAATGATAGCATAGGTTCCATTTGATATCCCCCCATACCTATGTCTTTGATTTTGAAAGTCTATTCCATGTCTCTATGCTTGGCATCATAGAATTCTGTGTATTCTCTATTAGTAGGAACAAAACTATCAGTTAACTATGTGAGCGTATTACAAGAATGGCCCATAATAGCAAGAACTGTCACTTCTGCACTGTGGAAAGGAAACTTGATGCATTGATGATACAGAGGGAATCGCTTGCATTTCATGGATCCACGGTCTTCCCAATAGTATGTTATAAGCAAGAGGAATGTCCAACACTTGACAAGTGACATATCTTTCAACAGGTCAAACCCAAATGGGTAACACAACTAAACCTTTATACTTTCTTTCTTCTTCATCATAGGCTTTGATAGTAATTTTATTGCGAGAATCTATGCAATCTTCATCATAGCCTAGCTGAGCGAGAAAGTGAGAAGAGAAGATGTTGAGGCCAACACCATTATCAATAAGGATGCGGTGGACATGCTTTTGGCCATTCATTACCTCTATATGCAAAGGGGCATTATGCGGGTGGCTAACCGAATGGTCATCTTCTTCTAAGAAAGATAGATAGTGTGGTGAAGTCAAGTGACCCACTATAGATTGAAATTGATCAAGATTAATGTCTTTGGGGATGGTAGCCTCTGCAAGGGCTTTATCTAGAATCTGTCTCTGAGTGGGAAAGATCTTCAACAACTCAAAGATGGTTATTTGAGCATTGGTTCTTTACAGCTGGTCGAGAATGCTATAATTAGCAGTAGGAGGTGTGGGGACCATTTTTCATGGTCTTATTGGTAGGACCAATAGTATCTTTATCCACAGGTTTCTTTGGTATGGATGTAGTAGCAGGAGGGTCAGGACCCTTGAGAGTGATCTTAGCATGGCATCTACCAATGAAGTTTGTGCAATCCTGAGACAATTCAAATTCAGATGAGCGAGACCCAAGGCCTCTCAAGACAAGTGGTGTCTTAGGCTTAGGAGCATCCCTGCTCCCCTTGATAGTAATCACATCACAATACTCAACTTTGACAGGTTTGATCATATTGATGACATTGTCATTAGTGGTATGTGTGTAGTTAACCTTTGCATTATTGTTCTTAGTGTTGGAAGACTCACATTTCTTGTGAGGAGGAAAGGGATCTTTAAATGCCTGGTGATCTGAATTCTTATTATGATTATCCATAACAATATCACCATTATCAATTAGATCTTGGACCTTATGGTGCAACTAAAGACAAGTAGAAGTCTTATGACCCTTGTTCTGGTGATAGTCATGGTATGTGTTGTCATTCCACCAATGGGGTCACAGTTGCAGATCATATAGACTTTTGTCCAAAGGAGTGAGAACCTAGTTTTGCACCAAAGTCTTGTAAACTACATCAAGCAGTTCTCCCAAGGAAGTGAATTCACGCTTGGGTTGAGGGGCCCAAGGTTTGATGCTAGAGAATCTGGAAGGTGGCTGAGTGTTTTTTGCAGCCTTTTCAGTAGTTTTGATCACTTGTATGCTAGAAGTAAGATTTAAAATTGGTTTTGAAGGAGCCGGGGTCACATTATTAACCACTCCATCATTCACAATGTCCCTATTCTTGTTGACAAACTTCCCTTTATCTTTGTTGGAAGAGGAGGAACTTTGTTTGTTGTCTTTGTACAAAGTCAATTCCCCTTTCTTAACCATAAAAACCTCTATCCTCGTAGCTTTCTTAATCATGCTATCAAAATTGAGGGGACCTTGAAGTTGTACCTGGTACCCAAAATTGGGAGTGAGATTGTCCAAGAAGATGTCGAGTTGCTCAGATTTGAGTATTTTACGAGGATACTTGGTGCAAAGCTATCTCCATCTCTGGAGAAATGTCAGGAATGGCTCCCCTTGTCTTTGCTTGAGATTGCAAAGGTCCCTAATGTTGATGGGATGTTGTATGTTGTAAGAATAATGCTAGATAAAGAGATTTGTGATCTCATCAAAAGTCTTAATACCGGTGGGTAGTCAAGAAAACCACTCCATGGCAGGCCCACCTAGACTTCAGGGAAAGAGATGCATAAAATAAGTTTGATCATGAATGAGCTCCATAGATAGGGCCCCAAATTCTCTCAGATGATCCTGAGGATCGGTGTTACCCAGATATTTATCATACCTAGGGAGTTCCACACCCTTGGGAAAAGGTGGCATATGAAGACTCCTATCAAAAAGAAAAGGATAGATGCTCTCCATCATGAATTGTTGTGCGAGTTTGTCCTTATCCTTTACAAGTTGGCTAATTTGATTTTGCATATCTTGAATCATCTTTTTCAATTTGGTAGTCTCAGTCTCTTGTTCTTTAGTCACAAGTGTTTCCACTTTGAAATTCGGGGGTAGCTTAACTCCTTGGTTTTCCAATTCTAGAAAATATTTCTCTTTATCTTTTGCAAGGAGAATTTCCATCATCTTGATGAGAGTCTTATTAGATTTTGTAGCATCTATGTCATTTTGAGTTATCTGATCATCATCATTACCTAGGATCTCATAAATGCTTGGGTTTTGATCTTGACTCTAGGCATGTGGAGGAGGGTGATGGTGATGTTGATCACCTTGTTGACCCTAATCATTTTGAGATTGATCACGGACCTTGTTGTATTGAACTTGTGGGAAGTCAAAAGGGCCTCCCATGTTTCTGATGTGGGATTGTGTTGTGTGCACAGGTTCAGTGTGAGTGTGTGTATTGAGCTAAGAGTTCGTGGCCAATGTAACTTTTGGTGGGTCAAAGGGGTCGATGGGTCTAGAAGGATAAATAGGTTCACAAGGATTGATAGGACCAAGAGGATTGGTATGAGGAAAAAAGTTCAATAAGGTAGCAAGGATTGTCAATAGGGTCAACCCAAATAGGTGACCTTCCAAAGTTTTATTGATCTGGAAGAAATGAGTTCTGTTGATCTTGAAACAATGGTTTAGTTTGTCTTTGAAACAAGGGATTATAGCACTGCTAGAACACCGGTCTCTGATTTAGATTGGGATCTATACTGAACAACGAGGAGGAACATGAGGATTCCTCTTGAGTATCAGATTGAACAATAGGTTTAGAATGACCTCTTCCTTGATTACGAGATCTACCTCTACCTATTCCGGAACCATGAATGGGAAATATGTTGCTACTTCTAGTCATAACAGGCATAGACAAAGATTAAATGAGAGAGGACTTAGGATCCAACTCAGAACTCTATCTCTAGAAATAGAAAAAAGGAGATAAAGGCTAGAACAACCAAGGTGTGAAATGCACCTGGCATGAATCATCGAGAGTATGGCTAGAATAGTCAAGATGCGACTATCGTATTGCAGGGTACAAAAGCATAGAAAGGTAGGACAGAGAACAAAGAGACAAAATAAGTTTGAGAAAGAATCGGTCAGTTCGCAACTTGAGACAATTAGTTTCAAATTGTAGACAATAGGGAAACAGGGAATCAGTCTTGAGACAAAAATTAGATCAGGAAAAAAACTCATCAGTCAACGGGAAATAGCTCACTATTTTGGGACACTAGGGTATAGAATCACACAAGAAAGTGCTGGTTCATGTGAGGAAATTCTTAACTTCATGTGAGAGAATGAAAGATCGCACAAGGAAATACTCAGTTTCTAGAATCTCGTGCGAGAAAACTCTAGGTTTTGACAAATTGACTTAGTTTTTGACACAAAAGTTAGATTTTGAGACACAGTCAAGACTGTTCTCTGATAGAATTTCTAGATTTAGGATAGTTTTATGATAGTTTAGATCAGCAATCTCAGTTTGAATGTGACAAGCAATCGTTAACAAGCACAAAGTTTCGATCAAGCAATAGTGACACAAGAAGTAGTCACAAACAGTTCTACCAAGGACAAGGCAACTTGGTAGAATCATGGGAGTCTTTGTTTAATCATGATTGGATAGTTTAAGACATGAAACAAGCACTTAGTTATCCCTACAAAAAAAAATGGTAGAGAAGACAAAATTTGTGCCTCACTGGCTTATGTGTATGCATGCACCTCACATAGTTGTGTCACCCCCTAGAGGGAACCCGTGTTTTTGGTGTTTCCAAGGAATAAATAATATATGTTTGAAGGTTACCCTTAAATTAGGGGCCAGCGTCATATACCACTTCAAGCATCCAGGTGCATACCTATGTTGAGAATCTAGGGGAGAGATTCTTCCCCCTCCCTGCGCAAAGATTATGTCTTGTTTCAGAGGTGATCTGAGTAGGAAACTAACTAAGAAAGTTTATAGTGGGCTTCCATTCACAATAACCTTTGGTGTCCCCAATATAGGGCTCAAGCCTCATATGCACACCAAGACTTGAAATTCATACACCCCCACAAGAAGGGGTCATAGCGGCACCGCTCAATACAACAAACAAGGCTTTCTCAAGATGATAGTCAGAATCATGAGAAAGAATTTACCATGGATTTGGATTATTTGGACTCGACAAAGCATACTTTATTATAGTGAGGTGGAATCACTGGAAATAGGTGTGTACTCACTTGGGTCATTCCCAGAGGTTCAACTTCTGGCAGGTCCTCTAAAGGTGACACAAAACTTGGCTCGGATTGAAGGGTTGGATTTTCTAATTCTCTCCGAGAGAGAAGACCATATTTCTCTACCTCTTCA
Organism: Thuja plicata; assembly: GCA_018584345.1. Taxonomy (NCBI): domain Eukaryota; kingdom Viridiplantae; phylum Streptophyta; class Pinopsida; order Cupressales; family Cupressaceae; genus Thuja; species Thuja plicata. Next base: position 3,172,029 of record MU225820.1, on the reverse strand, counting down.
CCTTACCCAAACATGCAAGACATATTCATCATCGAGCTAACTCTCTTCCAACCAATTCACAAGCTTTTGGATTTCTGATTCTCTCAAAGGGAGAAGAGCATAATCCCTTGACAAGTGAACGTGTTAAAGGTTTGTTAACTTTCCTTGATTCTCTAGGTCTCCATCATGTTAGCAACATGTGGGTCTTAGATTCATCCATGGGCATCACTTCCATGTAATGAAGAGCCTATTACCCTATTTTGCTATCAAGATTCCTAAGAAATTTTAACAAGGCCCTAATTATACTATGTGATGAAAGTAATAAAAAATCACAACATTTTAAAATGATCTTCGACAACCATCCTATAAGAAAACCATTAGCAAGTTTATGTCTTCATCAAGTGACCTACAGCCCACTGTTATGCTATCAGAGAAATTAGAAAGATAAAAATAGTATCATATGAAAATAATCAGGAAAACAGTAATAGTAATTGTAGAAACTATGAAATTCTAGAGACTGTCACCAAGTCTCGCGCAAGGAAGTACAAGGCTTTGCGTGAGGAAATGCAATAGGTGGTGCGAGAAAGTGCTTTTTCATGTGAGAGATTTCTAATTAAATAACAACTTCAAGTGGTACACTCAAAATTCTCGTGGGAGAATCCGTAAATAGAGAAGTACAGACGTATGATAGAGTATAGAATTTTGTCAGAAATTTTTTTTGAGAGTGAGGTCAGAAATCAATTTTCTTCCCCACAATGGGTGCCAAAATGTATGTGTCTGAATGTTGACCTCTAAATCAGCCAAAACACAACATAGTCATTTCTCAATCGTTGAATCGCAAAGATTAACATGAATTGCTCATTCCATAATATCGATCAAATCGACCTGTTGCCTCCTATATAGTTGGGGTGTTTAATTACTCTCAGAACAAGAGCCAAAAACCATAGACCATTACCAAAATGGAGGATTTGAAAGCTTTGAAAATTGAAATGAAATTTATTCTATATGAGAGATGCAATTGTAATCTAAGAATGAAGATGCAAATTTTAATCTAAGAAACTTGAAAGAGATAACAAAACTAAGCTACTTGATAAGTAGATAAACTGAATTGAGATAAAAAATGCCATTAAGCTAAATGAGATTACACTAAATATGCAATAAAATCTTGGAAACATGAGAGAATTGAGACAATAATTCACTATAGTTTTGGTACTCTAAAATTGTCCTCCTCAAATGAAGGAAAGAAGGTCCATAATATAGAAAAGCCTGAAGAGAGGATGAAGAGTTTCTTAGGAAGAAATGGCTGACTCTTCATCTTCATGGAGGAAGGTGAGACAAATATGAAGGAATTATTTAATTAAATAAATGAATTATTGCCACATGGGTGGCTTTCTACTTTGTTTGAATTATTAAATTCAAGTGAGTATAATCCATTCAAATTACCAAATAATATTTAATTCCCTTGATGTGTATTAGCTAAAGTGGGTGGGATTAATTTAATTTAAAAGCACTTAGGACTTTATAATTAAATTAATTAATCATAAGGATTTTTAGCTAATAAATCATGAAAATTTAGGAATTACATATGGTGTAAGATTTATGCAAATTTAGGTTTTCTGCATTTGAGACTAAGTCAATTAAACACAATTAGGAAGGAGAATTTTCCTAGTACAATAGGACTTCGATGATGAGAAAATGCACCAAAATTGATTAGAATTGTAAGGTGTCAATTTTGGGGTATTACAAAAGGCATTGATATTCAGTGCATAGTCACTACCCATAGGGGAAGCATCTCTATCATAGGTAACACTACTGCTATATCCTCTAGTGCCCAATATAATCTCCTAGGGCACCTTGGGAACACACTTGCTCAAATCTCCATCCTAGATCTCCTTCACACTTCGTCCATCCATCAAGAGATCCTTAACAAATCCTTGCAAGAGTCATGGGTCCCAAATAACATTGACCCCAACCAATTCCAAGCTCTTTTAGGGTAGTTACCCACAACTAATAGCATCTCATTTAAGCCTTCTAATATTCGTTATGTCAAGCTTGATCACAATCTTCCAATCTGCATAGATGTCATGGTTAATGACTTTGTCATTAAACAAGTCATTATAGATAATGGTTTGGCCCTAAATCTATGCACTTTAAGATTCATAAGTCAAATGGGGTACATAGAGGTCAACATAAACAATGATTTCATAAGCATCAAGGCATATGATAACTTGGAGCACACATCTGAATGTACCATCTCACTACCCATCTGGTTAGGCCCAGCAGTACAAAACATAATATACCATGTTGTCGATCTTGACCTCCCATTCAACATCCTCCTTAGTTTCCCACAGATTCACTCCATACAGGTCATTCCTTCCACATTCCATCATTGTATTTTGTTCCCATACAATGGATTTGAAGTCACCATCCACACTGATTCCCAACCCTTCGCATACTACCATGTGTTGGAAGAATCCTTTCCACACTCAAATCATTTCCCAAGCAATTATATTGGCACCTTTGTCACCATTTCTTCCAGATCCTATGCCAATTCGTAAATCATCCTCTCCTCCACACTTTCCAATGTCAAGATCAATAATAGAGGCTAGGAGAGAATATGACTTATTAGACATATTTGTAGTTGGAACCTTACCTATGGACCCAAACACATGAGGATGCCCATTCCACAAAGAAACATTATAACTGCATGGACCAAAATCAATATAGATAGGATCATTTATATCCCATGACATCTTAAATATCCAGGAAATGGAACATGACATCAATATATGGTTATATCAGGATCCTCAAGCCCCTGACAAAAATCTCCTTAGTTATTTCAAAAACAAATACCCACAATCCCACAAGCAAGCAAAAAAAAGGTGGAACTACCAAGGAGGTGGATTAATCTATGAAGAGGGTGGTATGAAGGTTTCCATTGAGCCTCCCCACTTACTGAGAAGTCAAGGATTGGGATTTTTCCTGGACATGATTGGGGCCACCAATTTGAACAACTGTACTTACTATAATCCCCTAGACAAAATTGTTGAGATCAAAGACATCCCCGAAGAGGAAATTAAGAAATCTTACAATGATATCTTTGATGATGAAACCTTCTTGGGCAATTTTGTCTTCTGCTAAATCTCCATAAACTTCATTTACCTCCCCCTCATCCACCCTGAATTCATTGAATGGGACTAACCAAGCATCATACATATTGATGAGCTCAAAAGTGAGGATGTGCTATTAAGATTCATGGGGGCTGTAGAAAAACAACACGACCAGGGGAATGATTCCTCATATGTTTAAAAACTAGACCCCAATGCATATTTTGGGGAAGAGGTCCTCAGCCGCAAAAATGAAAATGAAAAAAAAAAATGGATCTCTTGGTGAAAACCCTTCCAGGGTGCTATTTGGTCATAAAAAGGTAAAAACAAAGGGCATATTCACTGGTGAAAACTTCTTTGAGGTGCTAGAGGATGAATAACCTCCTCTTCCTCTCATCCATGATTACATGCCTAAGAAATCATTATAGTAGAAACTAAACCTATCAACCTGGGCACAGAGGAGAATCACAAAATCACTTACATTGCAACATCATTATCAGAAGCTGAAGAACTAGCACTCACTTCTCTCCTTCAAGAATCTATCAATAATTTTTCATGGTTGTATTCTCACATGTCTGGACTAGACCCAAGTTTAGCATTGTATCATCTGGTAGTAGACCCAAATATCAACCCAATAAAAAAAAAGCTATGAAAGATGCATCTAAAATTAGTGTTGTTAGTCAAAGACAAATTAGAAAATCTCTTCCAAGCTAAGATCATTTGTGCCATTGACTATTCTGAGTGGATCTCAAACATGGTGCCTACATCCAAGCCAGAAAAATCAATTAGGATATGCACAAATTTTTCAGACCTCAATAAGGCATGCCCTGAGGATGCTTTTCCCTAGCCAAATATTGATATGATTGTGGACCTCACTGCTGGACATGAGATGTTGTCACTCATGGATGGTTTCTCTAGATACAATAATATCAACATAGAAGAAGAAGAAGATCAACACAAGACATTATTTACAACCCCTAAGGTACCTTCTTCTACAACATGATTCTATTTCGTTTAAAGAATGTAGGGGAAACCTATCAGAGAGCCATGACCATTATCTTTCATGACATGATCCAAAAAATCCTTCAAGACTATGTGGATGATATTCTAGCCAAATCAATAAAAAGAGAAGATCACCTAAATGTACTAGAATGGGTATTTGATTAGCTCAATCACTTTGACTTAATTCTCAACCCAAAGAAATGTGTTTTTGGGGTTACATCTAGAAAACTCGTGGGCTTCATTGTATCAAGAAGAGGCATATAAAGTGATCCAAAGAAAGTAAAAGCCATCACTGAAATTCCCCCACTGAGAATTCTCAAATAGTTGCATAGTTTTCAAGGAAAACTGCAATCTGTGCACCACTTTATCTCTCATCTCACAGACAAGTGTCAACCATTTACTCACCTGCTAAGAAAAGACAACAATTTTAAATGGGATCCATTATGTCAAATAATTTTAGAGAAAATCAAAGAGTATCTAGAAAATCCACCCATTTTGGTACCACCAACACCAGGAAGGCCACTCATTTTCTACATCTCTGCTACTACTATAGTGTTGGGACACTTCTTTTTCAGCTTCATGATAATGGAAAGGAAAGGGCCATCTACTATATCAGTCGCACACTAGTGGGTTATGATCTCACCTATTCACCCATGGAAAAAACATGCCTAGCAGTGGTTTTTGTCAATCAAAAATTTGACCACTACATGCTTAGTCATACGATAAAGCTCATCTCCAAGGACAACCCTCTTAAATACCTACTATCCAAAACCACTCTCACAGGGCACATGGAAAGGTGGGTAACATTTTTAAGTGAATTCAGCATCTAGTATATAGACATGAAAGAAATCAAAGGACAAGTTATCACTTATCAGTTAGCATAAGAACCATTGATAGATGCATATCCCTTGGTCATGGAGTTTCTCAATGAAAATTTGTGCATGGTTGAGGAAAAACCCACCTAGAATATTTACTTTGAATGATCCTACATAGCCCATGGTTCAGGGGCAGGAGTAATCTTTGTCACTGCTCAAGGCGACTACATTCCCAAATCATTCAAAGTAGGGTTCCCCTACCAAATAACATCACAGAGTATGAGGCACTCATCACTGAGCTCAAAATGGAAATCCAAGGGAATATCACATAAATACATGTCTTCAGAGACTCACAACTCATTGTTAAGAAATTCCTGGATGAGTTTCAAATGAAAGATGACAAGCTATTACCTTATAAAAAAGTGGTGGACAAAATGAAAGAGAACTTTCTAAAACTACAGATTACCTAGGTCCCTATATTGCAAAACAAAGCAGTAGACACAATGGATACTATCGGGTCTCTCCTTGAAATAACTTGAGATGCAATACAATATGAATTCTTAGTTGAGCATCTCCATATTCCCTCTTACGAGAATGTTGATTCATGAATGGTATGTTTCTTGGTTGTGCCCCAGTCCCATGGTACCATGAAATCCATGCATATCTAAAGAATAGTATTATATTGCCAATCTCACAAACACCCATTGCAAGAACCTCATCCGTAGAGCATCCCACTACACTCTTATAGCCAATACCCTATATTGTTGAGGTTATCGTAATGTCTTATCTAGGTGTCTAGACGAAAACAAGGTCACCTAGGATTTAAAGGAAGTACATGCTAGAATTTGTGGTGCCCACAATAGTGGCATGCTCTTAGCTAAGAAATTTCTAAGAGAAGGATACTATTGGCCCACAATGGAATATGATGCCTATAAACTTGTAAAGAAATTCCTATCTTGTCAACATCATGCTAATTTGATTCATGCTCCAGCGTAAAACTTGCATCCCATCATGCCTCATGGTCATTCTCTTATTAGGGTTTTGACCTCATTGGTAAGATCACACCCTTATCCTTATAAGGACATAAGTACATTATCATAGCCATAGAATATTTCACAAAGTGGGTTGAAGCAATTCTACTCACCCTTACAGCAGGTGCCCAAATCTCCAAATTCATCCTTTCCCATATCGTTTGTCACTTTGGTATCCCTTCCACCATCTTCACATAGCATAGTACGCCATTTGAGAATTAACATGTATAAGATCTATGTACATGAATCCATATCCATCATCGCTTCTCTAGTCCATATTTTCTACAAGTAAATGACCAAGCTGAGGCAACCAAAAAAACCCTCCTCAAAATCCTCAAAAAGGTAGTCAATAATACTGGTCGTGACTGAAACCTCCAGATCAATCCTACCCTCTAGGAATACCACACATTGTACCACACTCCAATGTGCACCACTCCCTACTTTATTTTCTATGGTGTTGAGGTTGTCTTACCAATTGAGGCCAAACTTCCATCATTGTGTGTGTCACTCAAAAATCTGATCATACATAAAGAATACCATGTGGCACAACTTACACAAATAGACTTGTTAGATGAGAAGTGCCAATAGGCCTATGACCACCTAGTTGTCTATCAAAATTAACTCAAGAGAAGCTACAAAAACAAAATCCATCCACAACAATTCTAGGTAGAGGATCTAGTACTCAAAGAGAATTAGAAGTTAGGCACGAATTGAGAAAACAAAGGTAACTTTGAGGTTACCTGATTTGGTCCTTATGTTGTCATAGAAAAATTCTGGTCAAGGGAATATCATTTATCAATACTAGAAGGAGAACCTTTGAATGATGTCATCAACATCATTTACCTCAAACATTTTTATGTCTGATCTATGCAGTGTACCCTTATTTTTTGAGAAAATTCATAAAAAGTATAAAAAGTCCTAAAAAATTCATTATCTTGGTGAAAACCTAGTAAATAGGCACCTAGATGATAATAATTAAAAAAAAAAAAAGAGCAAAGAAAAATCATAAAAGAAAAGAAAAATATAAAAAGTAAAGAGAAATAAATCATCCAATGGTAAAAACTTGGCAATCAAGCACCTTGGACAAGTATCTATGGTGAAAACCTAGAAAATAGATGTCACACATATTGGTCCATATTATTATCTATAAAATTATCATATTCCTTCATATCATCCATCACATCCACCTAACTCCAATCTCATCCTCTTCATAGAGCCCATATTCCCTAGGTGTTCTAGTATCCCATGCACTAGTTATAGAATCATTTCCTATCCCAATCCTTGAGCTTTAGTATATATCCTTTGTATATAATCACATGTTATTATTATACATATGTTTCCCATCCCAATCCCTAAGATTTATGGATCCCATTTTTTACATATGTCATTTGGTTCAGTCTTAACTTAAGTGTCAGTTAAGTCTTTTGTTAGGATCCAATTTTACATATCCTGCATTCTAGGTCAGCTTCATTGCAGAAAGTGATCTAGATTCTTTTGTTCCTCAAGTCCCATGTTTCAGCAAGTTCCTTCAGAGAAAGTCTTAATCGAGTGGTTATCCTCAATTCATCTTTGGCCATCCAGGTGCAACTTTGTAATCTCATCCATAAGCAGGTCCTTCTAGGATGTATCTTTCCTCATATCCAACCTGAATCCTATCATTCCTCCATATCAGTTGATCTCTATGGAAAAAGGTGTTTGTGGATAACTATTTTGGTATTGAATTTTGATTTTGGTTCTTGGTTTCCATCTCTCTAGGTTTCCCTCCTCCTCAAAGTTTCCATGATCCTTTATATCATGGTACACTATAAGTGGATGCACCTGGGACAAGCTTATGATCTCTTTTTCTACATGCAAGTTAGTAAGATATGACCCTTGCATACATGCAATCCTTTCATGGTTATATGGTGCACTTTGGAAATGTCTCTTGTCTGTGGGTTACTCAACATCATTTCCACCTTGAATCTCTTGAGACTCATGTGTGATGTTGGGGAAACCATTGTGTTCCTCTTGTGCCAGTCCCATGCAATATTGGTGACAAGGCCTTGCATTCATAGTAACCCTGGCAGGTCTCTAGCATTTCTATATCAAACTAAGTGATCAAAATACATGGTGGTATTTCATTCTAGAATACCCCACTCTCAAGCTTCAAGAAATCCCTAATATCCCCAGCAAAATCCTATTAGTCTCTTAAATCCCCAGCAACCCTAACAATCCATGGCCAAATTAATCCAAGAAAATTATGACAAACCGCTCCAATCTTTAAAAAAAATCACACCCTAACCAAGATGCAAAATTGAAACCCCCCTCCCATCACCTATCCTTCCTAAAGACCATGGATCTTGATTGTGCAAGTGTTTACCCCCCATACCCCTAGTCCACTCCTGATGACGAGGATCTAGTTAGGTTGTGGTATGTTGCATATACCCATCCCACCTACACATTTGGTCTCATGTCTCACTTCCTTTCATTTCATTACATTTATATTGCATTCATTTAGTTAAATTTAGAGTTCATCCATTTTAGTTGCATTATTTATCTTGCATTCATTTCATTACATTTAGAGTTCATCCATTTTATTTGCATCAATCAGTTTGCATTCATTTTATTACATTTATCTTCCATTCATTTTATTACATTTAGAGTTCATCCATTTTTGTTGCATTAATCAATTTGCATTCATTTCATTACATTTAGTTTGCATTCATTTCATTACGTTTAGAGTTCATCCATTTTAGTTGCATGTACTTTGCATTTATTTACTTTACATTCATTTTTACCTTTGCATTCATTTTAGGTTTGCATTCATTTTAAAATTGTATTTAATTTTAGCTTTCCCTCATTTACTTTGCATTCACTCATTGTTAGATTTCATTCTTTTGTTAGTTAACATTCATTTTAGTTAAAAATTCATTATTGCATTCATTTTAAAAAAAATCTCCATTCATTCATTTATTAATTTATATTCATTTAAGCTAGCATATAGAGTGCATCATCATATTAGTTAACATCATTACACATAAAGTTAGCATCATTAAAAAGCATCTAAATATCCAAAAACCATTACGTGCATCCATAAAAAATTTATGCATATACATGCATGAAACATTAAAGCACAAAAATGCACATCACATCCATCCTGCATCCACACACATCAATGCTCACATCATATAGCACATAAATCTCATGAATCATATCTAACGCATCCATCTTGCAAAGAAAACATGTCATCATATCATATAAGCCAACCATCTTGCATCACCCATGTGTTGGTCCCTCATAAAGCATTCACATCACATATGCATATGAACAAATACCAAAATATCATATACCACATCAAGACCACCACAACTCTGCACACACACACACAGATATATATATATATATATATTTATAAGAGTCCTGCATACAACATCCACACTGTCATGAAAGAATAAGAGCCTCAAAATTTCCTCCATCACAACATGAATGTCCCATGTAAAATACAAAACTGGGCTATATGCCAAAATATTTGTTGCATCATGCAAAATATCACTATCCTTTTGGTCTCGCTATTGGAGGCTAGCCCTCTAAATCTTGCATAGTGGTATCATGTGGGTCCCTCTTCCCTGTGGGTACCTATGTGGCCCCCACTATCATCCTGATACATGTTTGGGTCCTCTCAAAAAACACTAGAACCCCTAACCCTGTACTTGGTGCTCTTAGTCCTATGACTGGTGTGGTCCCCCAGGTATCTGTCCTTGTATCCTACCTCTCCTTCAAGGCACCTGTGTCAGAACTCACAGCCTCCTTCCTTTGGATGGAACCCCTAGTAGACTATCTGGGACTCTGGCTATGTCTTGGCTGGTGACTTTTTTCTTTCCCCTATACACTATGGGAACCCCCTCCTCCTTGTCTTCTACCCCTTTTCTGATGGTTGGGCCCTTCTCTTGTCATGGTGGATCCCCCTATAGCCCTGTACAAATTTATCCTATCCTGGGGTATGACTATGTGATACATCTCTCTATACCACCTCACCTGCTCTCTGGCCACCGCAAGATTTCTGCTCATCCCTACCACCACTTTTGTCTCATAGCCTCCTATACCTCCTAGAGCCAACTCCACCCTCAATCATCCCACATCCTACAACATCTCATCTCTCTCCCTCTGTAGTCTATCCCTCTCTGCCCTGTATGCATCTCTCTCTTGAAGATATGTATCTCTCTCCTCAAGCCCTGTGAATCCCTCAATCATCATTTATGCTACCTAGGCCTCT